>JAWNON010000178.1:5000-22500 GCA_035045945.1 Drosophila anceps
TATATGTATATGTATATGTATATGTATATGTATATGTATATGTATATGTATATGTATATGTATATGTATATGTATATGTATATGTATATGTATATGTATATGTATATGTATATGTATATGTATATGTATATGTATATGTATATGTATATGTATATGTATATGTATATGTATATGTATATGTATATGTATATGTATATGTATATGTATATGTATATGTATATGTATATGTATATGTATATGTATATGTATATGTATATGTATATGTATATGTATATGTATATGTATATGTATATGTATATGTATATGTATATGTATATGTATATGTATATGTATATGTATATGTATATGTATATGTATATGTATATGTATATGTATATGTATATGTATATGTATATGTATATGTATATGTATATGTATGTGTATATGTATATGTATATGTAAAATAAAAATAATTAACAAAAAATAAAAAAAATAAATAAAAATAGAAATAATAAAAAAATATAAGCAAAAAATAAGAAAAAAATAAATAAAAATAAAAAAAATAAATAAAAATAAAAAAAATAAACAAAAAATAAAAAAAAAGAATAAAAATAAAAATAAAAGAAAAAATATAAAGATTTTTTTATATAATACAGAATAGCAGTCACTGTTAACGAAATCTTAAAGTATAAAAAGTCACAGAAAATAGATTCTTCGCATTTATACGAGACCCTTTTAGCGAGAAATAACCTTGGAAATTGAAAACCTTATAATTGCGATATCTTTTGCTGCCACTAACGTAGTAAAGCCTGTAATTATCAATGACAGTGACCTAAAGGTAATTTTAAGCAAAGATTTCACATAGGTTAGCGTAACTCAAATTTTAAGTGTCTTTAGCGTTAATGTCTTTGCAAACGATAATGAAATCCATTTTATAATTAAATTCCCTAAACCTAAGCTAATATGTAAGAAGGTCAAAGTTTTCCCCGTCGCCCATGCCGGATATTACTGCAAATTCCTGAGAACACCGTAGCTGACTGCGATGGAAATATCAATACAATACAATCATGACGTGGATCGTCACACATGCCCTTTTGCAAAGAGTCAGCGGTTAACACGTGTGCCCAAGAACTGCACGCGGGCACTACGGCCCATTGCAACACGCAGCCAAGCCATCTAGCCCTAATATCGGTAGTTGAAGAGGGAATCATCATAATCAATGACAGGCCAGACCGAGTAAGCATCGATGACGGGCTAGAACTCAAAGTCACTGGAATCTATCTTGTAATGTTCGACCGTACCGCTTATCTCAATAGTACCAAGTTCACCAACTTCAACGGTGCCATTAGGAGGATTCCCGGCTCCTCTTCATCACCGGTGCTTGACGTCATTGAAGAAGATACTGAGCATGCCTTTCCTGCACCAGATGAGTGAAGATAACCTAAGGCACATCAATGAATTAAAGACCCAGATAAATGGGAGACCAGTTGTAGCTTCGTCCATCTGCCTCATGATATGCGGAACGGTGGCTGTCATCGCATGGCTAATTCACTACAGAAAGAAGAAAAGGGTACAGGAACGCGTCCAGGTCGTTCTACGAGATCTTAGAATGTCCGAGGACGGTCATAACTTAAGTAGGGGAGCAGTTAGCATTAGCCAAAACTAATCCAACTATGGCTAAGTTAAATTTAGCACCCGGCATTGTTTGTGTTACGACAGTGCTGATGATGCACCGAGACCATTGACTCCCTGTCCCACGAGCATGAAATGCGACACTTGCGCAATGTGCAAGGTCAGCATTTCAGCATGTCAGCGACAAGTTAGGGCTAGCTAATAAGAATAAAATTTTCTTTACTTTTAGTTCTTAATTTGATTTCAAGCAGACGCGATCGCGCTGCGCAAATAAAGCTCGTTTGAATAAATCCGATTGCTTAATTCTTAACATTATGGTCTCATCCTAATCCGATCACTTAGATCGGAATGACGTATACGCACAGGTATTACAATAAGTAAGTTTGGTGACTGTAATTGCCGAAATAAGCAAGATAATTAGAATTGCATTTGGCGGCGCTAATCTGATGACGCAATATAAGTGCACGCGTTCTTTGCGAGAATAAAGCGGAATAGAAAATAAAACATAACGGTTCTTCTCTCGCGCGTTGTTTCATTATGAGAGAGATCTCATATGATGAATCGAAACAAAAACTAAGATATTGCGTGCAATAGGCAAAGAGAGGAAAGCAAAGGAGAACATAAAAGGAATAACTTATATATAAACGTACAAACATATATGCAGTTTCTATGCTGTTAAATTACACCAATGCAATTGAACAATCGTACATACATACTTACTTATATAGTTGTGTCTCTCTCAAAAATTTTGCTGCAATGCAGACTGTCATTTTGCCCCATTTTTGTTGCAGTGTATAAAGCTAACGCATAAGAGCTTTTAAGCGAATCACAATAAGTAATTGCGCAAATACAAAGATAACTTGTGAAGCGACAAAATGTTAATCCGTTGGAAGAGTAAAGATAAAAGTGCATCAACCAATCAGAGCGGCAATTCAAGCAGCAGCTCATCATCGAAGAAGAAGCGCAAGGGACGAGAAGGTAAGCAAAACAAAAAGAGAATAGGAAATTGAAATAGCATAACATACATACATATATATACATATATATATATATATATATATATATATATATATATATATATATATATATATATATATATATATATATATATATATATATATATATATATATATATATATATATATATATATATATATATATATATATATATATATATATATATATATATATATATATATATATATATATATATATATATATATATATATATATATATATATATATATATATATATATATATATATATATATATATATATATAGATGTACAAAAAACATATGCGTGTGTGTGTGTGCGCTCCTATGCGTTGAGTAAATGAATGTGCAAATACTCAAATTGAAACCAATACTGATCTGAGCTATCGATAGTATCGATATGAAACGTGCTCAATTTCTTATTATTACTTATTATATTCCTTTTTTATTTTGTTTGTCAGAAGATGACTGGCAAAATGAAAATAAACCGGGTCGCCTACAAAATAACGAGCAAGGTTAGCATCATCAGCTCATTATACAAGCATATGTTATGAATGTACATATATATTCTCTTCTGTGTTAATTTAAAGGGGGCGACGATCGTAGACGCGTAATGCGACGCGACGATCCGCGAAGGCACACGCTCGGCGGCGACATTCTGGTCTACGGCAGCTCCCAGAACCCGCATCAAATGGCGCAGCAGCAGCAGCGAGCCATGGATCTGGAAGTAAGTTAAATCTTCATTAAAATCATTCGGATCAGATCAGATCAGCAATCAACAACAATGTCGCTCTTTTCCATTACAGATGAGCACACGAGCGCAGAAGAACAAGAAAAATCAACCGATGCGCGGCTATGCACCCCTTAATCAGGGTCCACTGTTCGACGACGATCCTGGCATTATGTCGGAGGTGGAGACAGCCAGCACTGGGTTTCGACGAGGCGGTAAACAGCGCTCCTCGCTGCCAGTAGTGCGAACGCCTTCAAAGACGCTCGAGCGACCGCTTGGACTCGTATTCTTGCAATATCGCTCAGAGACAAAGCGAGCGTTGCTGCCAAATGAGATCACCTCGATAGATACGGTGCGTGCGTTGTTCGTGCGCTCGTTTCCTCGTCAGCTGACGATGTCGTACTTGGAAGGACCCAACGTTAAGATCTACATACACGATGCCAGCAAGGACATGTTCTATGAGCTGGAAGATGTCCGTTCCCATCTGCGCGAAATACGCGATCGCTCCGTCTTACGTCTGTTTGAGTCGACAGAAGTAGCTGCTCCGCCACAGATTCTACCAGGTGGTCCGGGCATACCGCAGCCCTTACCGCAGACACCTTCCAGCTGGGATCAGGATCAGAGCTATTTCAGCGAACCCGAATTCGATTCAGACTTCAAGCATCAGCACATCCACAAATCGAAGGTAAGAGGAGGAGAAATATATATAACTATTGATAGAACATGTTAATAGATAACTAGATAGCGAGAGAGAGAGAGAGAGAGAAAGCTATAAAAAGTAGTAGTATAAGACTTAGATATAAATCTTTTTAATAGAGATTATAAGTCCAATAAAAAAATATACAAAATTGTACGAATGCCTCAAAAGACATTACGCATCCCGATTACTTGGGACTGTATCCAATTTGCTTTCATTATAATTCTCTCCTTAATAGATGCGCCCTATTTCATATTTGCTATTTATTTTTGCTTTAAAATGGTTTCAACACCCACAGTTGATATTTGCTTAGATATTTATATAAATATGTATGTGCATATATATGGAGGGGAGATGGTTCTGTTGCGATATGATATGTAAAGCCGGGCTATCCAGCCATGTATACTTCTACCATATATACCTATGTACACTTACATATAATCAAGTACATTCGAATTAAAAAAAAAACAAAAACAGAACTATATGTATGTATGTATGTAACATATGCATGTACAATAAGCGTTTTATGCAGCACCCTGTTTAAGAGTATATTTTGCTGAACTGGATTAACTGCTGACTGACTGGGTGATTGGGCGGCAGACATTAAAAGTTGCCACAGTTGCCCACGCTGAGGCCTTTGAGAGTGTTTTTCATATGCTCTTTGACGTCCTTCCAGGTGAAGACAATGGCACCTTGGAAGGGCTCCGGGTCGCAGTTGCTGCAGATGCTCATAACGGCCTTGACCTCCTCTTCGGCCGGTTCGCGATCGTGTGTGCTGATTTCCTCCTCCAGAGTCAGCTTCAAAGTCAGGTCCTGTTTGAATTGCTGCCCACCGAAGTCGGCCAGACCATTGTGCTTGCTAAACGCCTCGCTGTTGACATCCAGTTGGCCATCATCAACCACGGAGCCGTCATCGAGTAAGATCAACCCTCGTTTTTGCACCTTTCGCTCTTGCGGTGCCTCTCGCTCAAATTTTATATGCGTCTCTGTCTGATCTATGAAATGTACATTGGCTGAGTTGCTTGGCATCTGAAAACGTCTTGTAGTAGGCTCATTCGAGGCCGTGACTAGCCCACGGGGTATGTGAGAAATTCCGAGCAGCAGCTGTGCAACCAATCGAGAGCCAGCATTAATTTGTCCATTAACAAAGTTTGTGTTCACTGTAACCGCTTGGTCAGCCATTCCGTTTGATGGCTTCTGTGTGGGCATCGAATCAGCCAGATTAATGCGGACTTGAGTTGGGATTTGTCCACTGGCCAACAGCGAGTGTACCGGTTGTGGTCGATTGATCTAAGTTATACAAAGTGTGTACATATAGGTTACTATTGGCTGTTTAAGTTTACGAACCATTGGAGGGGCACGCACTGTGCTGGAGACCTCCTGACCCTCGTGATCAAAGTGGTGCACATGGTGATGCTTGTGATCTCGATGTGCCTTGCCTGCGCTCAAAGCCACGCGATAAATTTGCACGAGCGTTACCTCAAAGTGGAGGCCATGACTTACTTGCCCAGTTATTGAACTGCCGCCCGAACGCAATTTTCCCTTAGCAGGTATATTATGGCCTACCAACTGCAAAATTCGATTTCGAAATTGTAAATCGCAAAACAAATTCAGCAAGTTGTACCCTGAGACACGTGTCGAGTTGCTGTTACAGACATTCTGCATGCAAAATATCCTTAGATCTCTTATATATATATATATATATATATATATATATATATATATATATATATATATATATATATATATATATATATATATATATATATATATATATATATATATATATATATATATATATATATATATATATATATATATATATATATATATATATATATATATATATATATATATATATATATATATATATATATATATATATATATATATATATATATATATATATATATATATATATATACATATATATATATATATATATATATATATATATATATATATATATATATATATATATATATATATATATATATATATATATATATATATATATATATATATATTATATATATATATTTTATATATATATATTTCCGTTCCATCGGGTTACTGCAATTGGAGATTACTTACCGAATTATGGAAGCCACGTCCAATACGCTCTGCCTTCAGCCAGACCTGCCACTCGCCAGTCTTTCCATTCCATGAGCTGCACATGTGATGCCATTCCCGCATACGCAGCGGATAATTCAATCTGGGTACAAAAGAAAAAAATATAATAACAGAACACCCAAATATTTCGCTGTATATATATATATATATATATAGAGAGAGAGAGAGAGAGAGAGAGAGAGAGAGAGTTGATTGGAAACTACGTACCTGTACATTTGCTGACCTTTTATGGCCATCGATAGGAAACTTGAATTTTGCGCGTTCGCGACCCAGATTTGTATTTCTCGTGGTTCCTTTTCCACTGTAGAAGTGGAGACAGAGGTAATTTGTAACTAAAAATCAACGTTGAATTGCAATCGATAATTGTTATGAAATCAGAGCACATTGCGTGATGCTGAGTTGCAATCACCCAACCAGCCAGCCAACTAACTGAGCTACCTAATTAAATATTATCCAAAAGTGAAAGATGCTTGATCTATGCAATGCAACACGACAGGGCTGCCAATTTAACATTTTTCTGGAAAGATCTACCATTTTTGTTAAGCTTCTTTATATTTTTAATGTTGTGAATATGCAAAACACATTGGATTGCAAGAAACTATATTCCATTCTTCTAATTAGAATAATCTAGTGTAAACAGTCCAATTAGTATCGCAAAGTGATGATTCTTTCTATCTTTGTTCTGAGGGTACAGGGTATAAGCATTGAATCTGAAATTGAGGTCATCTGAAAGCATGCCTGACTTGGTCCTCAGGGAACTGAGCTACATGTCCGATATGCTCCTATTCAACTGTCTACTGTTAGCCTTTCTATGCATTTCCTAGGGTATCAACATGTATCAACAGATTGTTTCTCTTGAATCTATGAAACTATATGTTTAAGCTACTCTACAAAAATTTAATAAGCGTGCAACACTGCTGGCTGGGGTAAATACATATATATCCGCTGAACGGTCGGGTATGATGCCAGTGAGAGTAATAGCGGGAAATATACTGAAAATCCTGTTAAACATAATGGCTGCATATGTAATATATGTTAGCTGAAAGTAACCGTCTACCAGTTTAGTTGGCTTGCAACTGTTACAAACTGTATTTTGCTGTGGTGAGACGGGGCGAGGGATGAGGCGTTGTCCCGGGGGTCAAGACGGCATCTGTCAGTTACTCCGGAAGCTTTTCACGCAGCTCACATTACACATTTAAAACAATCTCAAGCAGTTTAAATAACAAAAGCAGCAGTAGCAACAGCAGCAGCTTACTGCAAACAGGTAAATTTAACGCTTATGTAATGCGGTCTCTAGTCAGCGGGGCAGTTGGAAATTGTGAAGATAAAGACGAAGAGTGTAAAAAAATCTATTTTTAGATTATTTCTTATAACAAAAAAGTAAGAGTGCTCTAGTCAGAAGTAGTCGACTATCACATACTCTGCTTTTGTTGGTAACACTCTAGCCTACGAAACGGTACGATCTAAATAATATTTCAACTTGTTGAATGAAATTTTCGTCGCCTTGATGAGGAATCTATATTGTTTAATGAGTCTGTCAGGTAACATATAATTAGAAAGAATATACTCTGTTTTCGATATGTTTTAGGGTATATTAATAAAACGTATTTCCGCATCATCACGGCTGACTATGTTGACCATCAAAAAGTTGTTAAGCCCCGTCATCACACATTCATCCCATCTGTCAATTTTATATCAACAATATCACAAAACCCCGTCAACATCAGCATCAACGACAACAAACACAAACACAATCGGATTAGGAAGCTGAATCCCTTTCACTTTTTGGAGCCACGTTTTGACCAACAATGTTTGTTGTTCACAAATCTCGCAGCAAACGTCTTTTGTGCTGGTTGTTTGGCTGGCAAAAGGGGCATCGAAAAAAGTCGCTGGTGATTGTAATAGTGTTTCTTATTAAAGAAAGTATCTACAGAGGTCTTGCCTTCATTTTTATATACTAAACGATGTGGTAAGCAACTAGATGATAGTCCCTGATGATTGATGGATTAGCCACACACTCACCTTCGTAGGTCAACATGACATGATCACCGCTGTGATTGGTGAAACGCATCCAGAAGCATAACGTAAACTGATCTAGCTCGGGCAACTCGTTGTTATACTCCACTGCCCCGTCTTGATTGAATGCAAATTTCTTAATACTGCAGCGATCTGGGTCATAAAGATTAGAGTGCGGAAAGCTAACAGTGGGCTCCTGCATAACATCATCCTTCAAGCCATATGACTTATAATGATTTTCGTGTTCATTAATCAATGTAATAGGATGCGAGGACTCAACTCCATTTATCAAAGCGGCGCGCATCAATATTAGATCGTCCTCCTCTTTCGAGTCGCCGAATTGGGTATAGCTGGTGGCCAGCTCATGGCTGCTGCTCGCCTCGCCAGGATGCGACTGCTTTAAGCTGTATGATGTTATGGGACTGCTCCTTGATGCGATTGGCTTCCATCCGAAGCAGTTTCCAACGTGAAGAAAAAAAAACGCACTGAGCACTAAGCTCGCTCCCCAGCTTGTTTGCCAAAACATTTTACCGGGATATTATGTTTTTGGAGTTATGCCTTTGGTCTTTTTAATTTGATATTTAACTCGAATCGTTTCTACGTCCGTCTGCGGTGCTGTCTCGCACTTTACTAGTTGGCTACGCATGCTCCAACGCTGTCTGAACCGTCGTCAAAAGAAGAAGAAAACATAAAAAGCCAAAACCGCATACACCGAGCCCGTCGCCACGCACAGTGGAGTGTCCAACCGAAAAGCGGCGTGAAAACTTATTATGGAAGCATAGAGAGATAAATCATAAAAGTCACGTTTTAAACAGAAAATTCTTTTGAATTCTCTTTGAATTCACTTAAATAATTCTTTAATTATAGAAATATCTTGCTTCGTTCAGAAGGAATTTTTGATTTTGCAACATTACATGAGCCGAGGTCCCACTTTGCGACGATTGTACGAGTACGTCCCCCTTCCAGTTGTAACAATTGGTAAAATTGTATTGAAATTAAAACTGGTTGGGTTTTTGTTATACCCTGTACTGCATTGAAATGGGTATGTAAGATTTCGTTATAAATACACAGGCTCTTCCAAAACTAAACTAAAAGTCAACTCCTAGACTTTGATACACATGCATATTTTTTAATGCAATATTTTGCATTGCAATGTACCCAGAACCCATTGAAAATAAGCCCTGTCTTTATATGTGTACGCGTCGATCTCAGCACCTATATTAGCTAGAGAAATTTTTGTAGGTCGCTGTACAGCACGCACAGATCGGGTTTGTTTGAAAAAATCGATAACTATTACCATTTAATTTTTATCAATTCAAACCCTTATTATATCTCGTACATCTTTGGATCTAGAGTCGCCAAAGTTTGCACTGAGTTTTATTTATATTTTATACAGTTTCGATTTTTCTTACAGTTAAATTGCAAATATAGCCAATATGAGTATAAGTTTGAATTTCTTTTATAATGATTTAATAGAATTCAATAGAATATAAAGATCATATGCTGCAAATTTCATTCAAATCTATTAAGTAGAACAGATCTTATTAAAAACTTTGGCCAATTAATAATGCCAGAAGCGCTAATTATTTTGTATATTAGAATTTTCTGCTACTACTTTAGTTTAGATTTGCTAGATGGCGCTGTAGCAGTGGATTGGCAGTGTTATTAGAAGCGATGTACGTCAAATTAAAGTTGTAGGTTCGAATCTTGGCGTTTATCCTTTTTTTAAATATTTTTTTTTGATTGTGCATGTTTTTTTTTTAATCGAAAATTTGAATAATCTTACACTTTTTTCTGTGTTTATAAATACATATTTGATTATATTTCAAAACCCAGATCATTCAGGGTCAAGGTATGTCCTATTTTTCGTTCGTGTCTATTGTAGAGCCAAAATTAAATAAGAACCTCTTTTCCATAGTGGGCAGCGATATAAATAACAAGTACAGCAAATGTAGTAGAACGATTGATTAATGATTGAAACAGCGATTGAGTATCTGATAGTCGAACATAGCCAAACTGACCACTCTTACTTGTTTTGTTTTTGTGCGCTGTAAAGCCGAGCGTTTCATTTCAATGCAATAACATCATTCGTATCTCTATATCCACATCTATGTATGTATGTATGCATGCATATATGTATATATGTTTGCATATATGTATGTATGTATGCATATATGCATGTATGTATGCATATA
This sequence comes from Drosophila anceps, assembly GCA_035045945.1. NCBI lineage: Eukaryota > Metazoa > Arthropoda > Insecta > Diptera > Drosophilidae > Drosophila > Drosophila anceps. The sequence goes on from JAWNON010000178.1 coordinate 15,378, forward strand.
TGTATGCATGTATGCATATATGTACGTATGTATGCATATAAATATGTATGTATGTATGTATTTAAGCTTAGCATTACTGTCTGCTAAGTGCTGACATACTTCCTATATATATGCTTATAATAATAGTAATAATAATAATATATGTATTTATACTTGTGAACTGTCTTCACTCTGTTTGTGTTTGCTGTACATGATTAATAAATCGGTTAACATTCTAGTGGCAACTGTTTTGTAATACAACTAAGAAAGACTGATAAGCCAGAAGTGTTATCTTTATAAAACTGCCGATCACAAACCCCTTCTAAAAGAGGGAGAGAGAATATGTAAGACCGGGAATACATATATATATATATCCGTTCGCTATATACTGAAGCTCTTGTTGGGTAAGCTTCTAGCATGTCATGAAAGCTAAACTTTATTATATCATATAACTCTCCAAAGACAGTTCTTAAAGAGTATTTTATCTTCAATTTATTTATAATAAGAGCCCAGCTCTACAGATAGAATAATGAAACATAGCCAATATTGACTATAGTTTATTTTTCTTATTTACTATTTGCAGTGGAATTAATCGAGTATATACATATATTATGTATCTTAGAAAGTGAAAGTTTTTCAGCTGCTAGACACGTTAGTAATTGGCAAAAAGTTTGATTAGCTGGGTGTGTACTATGTTACAACATTTGTGGATCTTTTTTTTTCGCTTCGCGTTGTGTTGGCCCAGCCCTCTGGGGTTTCCAGCTATAGTTGTTTTCAACTGATATACAATTCACTTCGAATCGAAATGAAATCCATCATCATTTAATCGAAATATTGGCAGTACCAAAATGTCAAGGCTGAGATTTGAAATAATTTGTATTTCACATTCATCTTCTTTAGATATCGATTGCCCAAGGCCCAAGGCTGTTTGTTTATATAGCACGCGTAGATCGAGTTTGCTTAAAAAGTCGATAGCTTTTTCCGTTTGCTATTGATTAAAAACCGAATCGAAATTTAGTTATAAAATTATACCTTGTACATTTTTGAAGATAGAGTTGCCATGTTCTGCATTTAGTTTAATTTATATTTTACACAATTTCGATTTGTGTTACATTTTTGATACCGGCTCCAAATTTTACCAAATTCATTAAATTGAAGTTAATTTTTAAAAATAGCCAAAATGTTAAAATGCATTCCTTTTATAATGGTTTATTAAAATTCAATAGAATATATAGATCATATGCCAAAAATTTCATTAAAATCCACTAAGTGACACAGAGGTTATTAAATAAAACGTTTACGCAAAGTAAATCCACTTAGCCAGCTGTGCTGCGTACATTCTCATATATTCCAAGAAGTTTCCGCTGCTATTTTAGTTTAGATTTCCTATATAGCTATATAGCAGTGGTGCGGTGTTGGTAGAAGCGATGCACGATGCTTTGGGGATTTTTTTATTTTTGACAATAATTTGATTGTGAAGATGCGATTGATGTTTCCCGTAGAAACATGTTTTTTAGTCGAAAATTTTTATAAGTTTACATTTTATTCTGTTTTTATTAATACATTACAGCATATATTTAAGAACCCACTCCGACTAAAGATTTCTTACTTGTATATATAGGAATAAATATTCTATTTGCTATATATTACTATTATTTTGTATAATATATTAATTAAGATTATACTATATTTTATGAATTGTTTTTAGATTTGTAAACAGCCAGCTCCATATTATGTGGGCTCGTCGCAGACCTTGCCACGTGGGATGTACGGATCAGATCGTAATAAAGTCACATTGGGTACGTAATATATATATATATATATATATATATATATATATATATATATATATATATATATATATATATATATATATATATATATATATATATATATATATATGTATATATATATATATATATATATATATATAGCTCAGCTCACGGCTACACCTATTTCATTCATAATTTAAGAACACATTTATATATTTAAACATTATTTTATTTATTTATATATATATATATATATATATATATATATATATATATATATATATATATATATATATATATATAATATATATATATATATATATATATATATAGCTCAGCTCACGGCTACACCTATTTCATTCATAATTTAAGAACACATTTATATATTTAAACATTATTTTATTTATTTGTTCAGTTTTAGCTTAAATTGGATTGCTTATTCAATGGGTTTTATTATCTCAGTACCGCGAAGGACTTCGTACAGGGTCACATATGTATGTACTTACATATATGTGTGTGTGTACAAAAAAAAAGTGATTATACATATACAAAATAAACAAATATGTATATATATATATGTCTCTGTAAGCATTGAAACATGTCATGTATTAACCTTCATCAACTACTCCATAACCATTTGTTATATGAAGTCCCATCAATATATTTTACTGATACGTTATATATATATGTACGTATATCTGTAACATAACTTCATTTAAATATAATTTGAATGACAAAGAAGCATTAGCAGGGGTATTGCCCAAAAGATAAATTGTTCTTAAAGATTTGTTTTTATTTTTATACATTCTAATTCTATAAATATGTATGCTAAGTATACAACTGTTGAAGATGATTTGCTAACAAAAAAACACTTCATGCGTAAATGTTTGATGTATTATTAAATGAAACATAAAATATAAAAAGGAACGCCTGTGAAACCATTCAGATTGATTAATCGAAGGGGTAGCATGGAACCCCTGTTTCCATATTCTTCGGATCAATTATACAGTATACCAGGTACACGCATATATCATATAACTCTTCCATTACATATGTTTGTTAAGAACATATCACTTATTTCCATGTACAAAGCATATACCAGCATTTATAATACACGATTTATATACAATCATTGGTTGCTAATTGTTATGGGTTTACAAACTGAGCGTAACAATTTTTACCAATCAGCAAGACTTTTATCTATAATTCTAATCCATAAATATAAATATTTTTTGATTATCTTTATTTATTTAATATATATATATATATATATATATATATATATATATATATATATATATATATATATATATATATATATATATATATATATATATATATATATATATATATATATATATATATATATATATATATATATATATATATATATATATATATATGTATATATATCGAACAACTTCAAGTCAATAGCAACTTTCTAAACTCAGTTGATCTTGCAGACGGATATACCAGCTCTCCAGAGCGGAACACACGAAGCAACTATGAGGAGCCATACTATAGTCAATATGGTACACGCGGACCTGTAGTTGCACCCATCATAGACGAGGAGCAAAGGTAAGTTGAAAATGATATATAAGTATATGGGTAAGTATATTTCCTAGTCAACCACTTCCTACCAGATTATTCTAAGTTGTTTCTTTTATGAAACTAAGAATACGCTCTATCTAACAATTTAATCGTAACATAAAATGTTACAAGTCCTAATCAATTTTATAACACATCTCACAATTTTCCTATAATCTTAGTTTTTTTATATAAAAGGCATACGACTCCTTTAACTATATTTTCTAAGATGTTTATTCACAAAATATTTTCGGAAATAAAATACAAATATTTAAAATAGGGATTAGGTCAGTGAAGAGAAGATATAAATGTCTCATTCGACTTTTTGGACTAAACTGATGAATGTATATGTCTCTCTCTCTCTCTCCCTCTGTCTTTCTCTCTCGCTCACACTGTCTTAAACTTTGATTCTACCTATTTCTCGCTTTCTCTCTCTCTCTCTTTCTTTTCCTTTCCCAGCGATGTGGCTCTCACTGAAGATCAGTACTCGTTGTATGGAATCAAAGTAGCTCCAAATCGTCTGTCGCACCGTGGCAATCAGATCTATGATCCTACCAGGTGAGCACCATAGCCCAATCGTTGATCACGTACCGATTTCATATATGTCGCATAGTCGGCCAAGAGCAAATTTGAAATGTGAATGTGAGCATTGTGGGTGCTCCGTCTGCGTCTACTGCGCCTATAGATCTTAATACGTTTCACACTCCCATTTTTATTCGTTGTGGTGGCTGTGGCAACCGGATGAAAATAAGTTGTGCCTTTGCTTTTGATCGCCTGCACTATGAGGCATAGCAGATAGCCGCCAAACGAGAGAAACGCCAGTGCAGTGATGCTGATTTGAAACAAGGTCTGCAGCTTAGATGGCTTCTCCTCAACCCAACTGGCAATAGGATCACTTTGCCATAGATGCGAGTAGCCAACGCCTGATGTGCCACGGTCGCTCCTACACAAACAAAAAAAAAATAATATTAATAATTAAGATCTTAAGAACTACTATAGATAAGTGTTCATCCGACCGATCGGCAGCCATTAAAGCCATTCGCTGGGGTCCATGAGCCATCGCACCGCAGCTGGTAAAATCTTCGGCAGTGTTTGTCTTTTGGCTCTTTGTATGGCCCATCAGTTCCATTGATTTCTTTAATACCAACAAATCGTGTAATTGAAAATTTGACAAACAACTTGCGAATCGTTCTTGCGTGCTAGTCACTGTTCGGCAACAACAAAATATTGTTCAGAATATTGGTCAATCGCTCAAATAGCTACAAATAGCCACAACTATCGCTTACCGCTACAGTAGGCCATGGTGCTGAATGCCTTTTCTCCACACCTAGTCGACGTACATGCTAGAAACGACTGCGCACCAAGAATGGATGAAATTGAACTACAATTCGACTTGTAGAGCAGCTGTAACGACAGCAGCAACAGCGCTGGCAACGCTTGCTTGATTCAAGTATTTCTACTTTCAAGTTTACAGAGGGGCTCCACTGGGCTCATTGTTTTATAACCGTTTCTCCAAATGTTAAACTGAAAACTAATATAAATAGTGAAATCTTATGCTTTGATATCATTTGTATATATATTTGTATGTATATATATATATATACATAAATATATATATATATATATATATATATATATATATATATATATATATATATATATATATATATATATATATATATATATATATATATATATATATATATATATATATATATATATATATATATATATATATATATATATATATATATATATATATATATATATATATATATATATATATATATATATATATATATATATATATATATATATATATATATATATATATATATATATATATATATATATATATATTTATTTATATATATATATATATATATATATATATATATATATATATATATATATATATATATATATATATATATATATATATATATATACAAATATATATACAGATCATATCAAAGCATAAGATTTCACTATTTATATTATAGTTTATATATATATGGTTTCATGATTATCATTCATGTAAAAGCGCAGAGCATTTGCTAGGCAGTCACGGCCAATTATAGCACTTCTACTTGTCAAGCTTGGTTGCTCAATTAGATCTTGACGACTTGTCACAAACAGTGGCTTCGACCTATGTGTGAATTATAAACTGTTCAATTTGTTCAATGGCGTGTCGAATGTTATATTTACATTATAATACAAATAAGTTCTCATAATATAGCTCTTACTACAGCCCAAGCGTAGACGCTGCAAAACTGCACAGTAAACAGAGCGCGTGCTTATGCGCGCATGTGTATGTGTGTGTGTGCACCTATATCTTTTGTTCCATTGGGGTTGCAAAAAAACAGATAATGTGATTATGTTCGTATATATATTAATATACAATTACTAAAAAAAAAACTTAACATTTTAACTATTTTCTACTAGATATACTATATTTTCTTAAAAAAGGCACAAATTAACGCCAAAAAAGTATTGGCACACTTCCTTGTGTTGCCTGATGCTTTGGTACATTGTAACGGTAGTGTCCCGTTTTTTTCGTTTTGTTTTTTTCTATGCTTCCTTTATGCGCATACGCACTGAAAAATTATACATTTGGTGTCCGCTTTCGTTTAATATCCCTAATAAATCATTAAAAATAAAACTGCAAAAATAGATCCTATCGGGAAATTTGAAACTACTCGATATATCATTCTCGAGTATGCGAAATATTATCAAACATTATGTTTCCAGCGGAAAAGTGGAACCAAACAGCCGATCTGGGCGTCGCAAAAAATTTAACCCACGCCAGGAAAGGCCTATTGTGGCTACTGTGAGCGAGCAAGCCGATGCAGTCTGCAGTTAAATTGTGCCAGGAGCTGCAAGATTCTTTTGAAGACAAGTTTTGCCCACAAACATTGCGCAATACACTGAATAGGGCTGGGTATCAGGGCAGAGTTCCGCGGCGTAAGCCTTTTATTTCAAAGCAAAATAAGGCGAAGAGGCTGAATTGTGCTAAAAAATACGTTGGTCAGCCGGACTTATTCTGGAACAATGTAATTTTCAGTGATGAGTCCAAGTTCAACCTTTTTGGGTCTGATGGCAGCCAAAAAGTGTGGCGCAAAGCCAAGAAAGAGCTTGAGGAGAAGAATCTCCGCAAAACTATAAAACATGGCGGTGGAAACGTGATGGTGTGGGGATGTTGTACGGCATCTGGAGTTGGCCAACTCGCTTTTATCGATGGAAACCTGGATAAATATGGTTTCCTCGATATTTTTAAGAATAATTTGGCCAACAGTGTGGACCAGTTGCGCCTTAATGGAACACAGTGGCTGTTCCAACAAGATAACGATCCCAAACACTCATCGTATTTGGTGCAGGAATGGCTGATTTACCATTGTAATCAGCTAAAAAATCCTCTGCAATCACCGGATCTTAATCCCATTGGGCATATGTGGGTCATATTAGATAAAAAAAATAAGGACCCATCAACAAGAATTCCCTAAATACGACACTTAGTACCGAATGGGATAAAATATCATCGCAGGAACACAGGAACACTAATTTTAAGTTATTTTTTTATGATTTTATAGCTACTTTTTTGAAGTGTGCCAATACTTTTTTGGCGTTAATTTGTGCTTTTTTTTAAGAAAATATAGTATATCTAGTAGAAAATAGTTAAAATGTTAAGTTTTTTTTTTAATAATTGAATATTAATATATATATACGAACATAATCACATTATCTTTTTTTTTTGCAACCCCAATGGAACAAAAGATATAGGTGCT
>JAWNON010000178.1:27500-47500 GCA_035045945.1 Drosophila anceps
TTTTCGAACTAACAATATTTGATATCGTATACAACAACAACAACAACCCACATAGTTTAACTGGCGATGGAGTTCTAACTTCAAAGAGGCAATTACTGAGTAATGACTGAAAACACAAAAAAAAAAAACAAAAAAATATTTAAACTAAAAAACATTTTTCACAAAAAAAAAAAAAAAAAAAAAAAAAAACTCTCATAAAAACCAATGTCTATTTTATTTTAGCTAAAACATTATTTGCTCCGCATTTAAAACATAACTAGTTTATATTTTTATATACCACACTTACTTAACTAAACTTCTAAACTTATACGAAACTCATCAAATGATATTTATAAGACCAAAACACATTGACCAACTGCAATTATATATCAATAGTTACCTATATATATGTATATATATATATATATATATATATATATATATATATATACATATATACATACATATATATATATATATATATATATATATATATATATATATATGTATATATAAATATTATATAATATATATAACCTTATGTGTGTATACATATATATGAATGTGTGTGCGTAAAGTGCTTTCCAAAAGGGGTTTCTCTAACCAAAACCTTGCAAAGTTTTCGACTGCAATACTTTCAAGGAATTTACATACATATAAATGAGCTACGGATCAAAGTACTACCATTTACTACAATACTTTAATAAAATATAAGTCGACAATTTTGTATCGTTAGTCAAATTTCAAGTCAATCAATAAATTACTGAATCAATCGAGAAAGGTAAATAGCATTGACAATGTATTATACATGTTTTGAAAGACTTAAACAGCCACAACCTCTGTGGTAGATAAATCGTTTTGATCCCGCCTTCCGTTAACTACATACTTTCTTATTAGAATTCCCTTTCAAGTACTAATCAAGAATACAAAATACAACAACAATTATTTAAACAAATATGTGATCTCCTCAACACCTCCCTGTGTGCTCAAATATTTCTATTTTTAATACTTATTTTATATTGCTTTCGTCTGTGGTCGCCCTTGCACTCCTCTACTACACACAGCATACTATTTCAATATCACTGCCGTTTGGATTGTAAAATTATAAAGGGTTTTTTAATATACATATACACTTGCAGGCAAGCGATTATTGTAAATAGTATAGCAAAGTATATATTTAATCATAATGTCTCACTATAGAACAATATGTTTTTATATAGAGTAGAACAGTATAGCAGAACATAACAGGCAAATACGCTTCACTGTAGAACAATATGTAGTGTAGATAATGTCTAATTTATACATAGATCATGTAAAGCAGCTTTAAGCCAACAGAGTACAACAGTGTGACAGACTTAGTTATGAAGCATTTCACTATAGAATAATATATGATGGCATATACATCGTTAAATCATAAGTAAGGCAGCTCTAAGACAACTCAGAATAACAGTATGACAGACTTTTGCTATAAATACATTTCACTAAAAAATGGCTTTTGATGTGCACAAGATCTAGTCATCACTTCGCATGTCTCACATGTTGAACAGTTCTAAGGCAACAAAATACCCTTACCTATGCTGCAGACAGACAAGAAATACATTATTTATTATGAGCAAATAGCTTTCGGCATTATTAATATTTACTAGCTGTCAGTTTCAAAATGATGAGATAGTTTGCAATTGCAACATTTTTCCGCTCAATTCGAGAAAACTTTTCATTTTCTTTTGAAAATAAATCCAATCTGTTTTCTACTTCGACTTCTAATTTGTGTTGATTAATTATGTTTTTTGTATTTCCCTCTGTTTTTCTTTTCATTGGTTTTTCTTTTGTAAAAAGATCAAAAAATTTAATATTTTTTTTAGTATTTGTGTGCATGCGAATATACGTGAAGGCCCCATTTCCACTTTCTACTTGATAAGAAACCACATTGTAAATTAAATTTTGTGTTTTATTCATCGAACACGCATCAAAAGATCCTACAATAACAAAAATATATTTTCTGTTCTATAAGAAAACGGCACACAAATAATTTAATTAAATAACTTTCCTCCCCTGAATACAGGCGCCGAGTTTTCCAGATTCTCAAAAATAAGCAAAAATTTAATATACATAGAACAACTTTTGGAAAGATTTAGCTTCGGTATTCCGAAGACTTAAAACAAATATGTAAACATATTTATAGAATGTTAGTTTGCCACAAGATCCTTTTTTTTTTGTTTCCTTGTTAAGAAAAGCCAGTTGAACAAACAAAAACAAATGATAATAATATATTTGTATTAATGTTGTAGTTGAAAAATGAACTATGTCTATATATACAAACTCTAGTATCAACCTAAATGTACCTTTGTTAATGTTTACACAAATCATTCTTTTAAACGTGCAGTCAATATACCAACTTAATCAAATAAATCCAATTGAACAAATAGAATTCAAAAAGCTCAAGCTCTTCAAAATGTTCTCACTCATCGATTGTTGTCTTTGAAGTTTTAACCATCTAACATATTCACCCATCCATCATCGATGTCTCTCTTGCTCTTTTGTACTATGACTATCTATCTATCTCAATTAAAAATACCTGATTAACAATTTATGCCGTACTTGCCCACAAAATATTTAATCGGTGACGTCGTTTGGAGCTATGATATACATATATATATATATGCTATTCTATGCTATATATATATATATATATGCTATTCTCCCATACAACTCATCGTTGTATTTATTTTCTATTTATTTTTTATTTAAATAAATTAGATAATCAGAAAATAAATCTGAAATTCGTAATTGTATAGAATCTATTTGAACAAATGTTGCATGCAGTTGGTGTAGTTAGATATGTCACATATATGTTAAATATGTCACAAATAAAACATGGCAAGTGTTCTTGAACAGAAAATACGTAAAAGCGCTAAAAGCTGACTATTATTTCCTATACTATACTAATACTACTAAGTATAAGAATAGAAAATACCCTGAACGCCATGCTGAGATGCTCTTTCAAATGTTTCAGAAACATTATAAGGATTGCACGGTTCAGGGATCATTGTCATCTGGAGCACTGTAACCTGTTTATATTTTCTATTCTATCTTTGTTTCCCAATAATTTTGTTTTAGACCTGTCCCTGGTTGGAGCTACCAGGCATAGCTTTGCTTTGACTTGATTTAGTGTTTGTGTGCATGCTGTGATATTATTATTATCGTGGCAGACTTTCTCTACATATCCTACGAAACAAATATGTTATTATTATGGCCAGCATGATTCATAATTCTGTTGCCCACTGTATTATATAAACTATCACTAAGGCTTTTTTACTTTTTAGCTAATCTAACTAGATGGACTTTCATACAATGTATTAATTCTATACTGCTTTACCACATAAGATTTTATGAATATATCTATATATATATATATATATATATATATATATATATATATATATATATATGTATATATATATATATATATATATATATATATATATATATATATATATATATATATATATATATATATATATATATATATATATATATATATATATATATATATATATATATATATATATATATATATATATATATATATATATATATATATATATATATATATATATATATATATATATATATATATATATATATATATATATATATATATATATATATATATATATATATATATATATATATATATATATATATATATATATATGTATGTACATATATAAGCAATGTTTTTAATTAACTTCAGTTAACTTTCCTAATTGTTGGTAACTTAAATTATTGTAATTATGTATTCTTTATAGCCAATCCCAACACCCAGGATGGGGTCGTTCCCTCTCGGCGGGGGACTCGCACCCGAAAACGCACTCGATGCTCTGCTAGACGAGTTAAAGACATTTTCAAAGCCCATCGCCCAACAACAACACCAACAACAGCAGCAGTTCCAGCAACAACAGCAAATGCAATTGCAGCAACAACTACAAAAGCCACCATATGAGGTATATAATATATATATATATATATATATATATATATATATATATATATATATATATATATATATATATATATATATATATATATATATATATATATATATATATATATATATATATATATATATATATATATATATATATATATATATATATATATATATTTATTTATTTATTTATGTATCCTAGGTACGCACCGAAGATTCGGCATCCGATGAGAGTGCTCAGGTAGCCGTACAGAGCACCGTCACCACGCAAATATCTCAGGCACGTCTCTTCACAGAAGCAAATGTCGTCAATATGCAACAGGCGACCACCAACAGCATGGTTATGGCCGTTTCTAGTGGGGCAACAACACAACTGTCACGTCGCCTGCACTCCTTTCCCAGCGAATCGGACAACGAATATCCACCCTCACTCGTTAATGGTGAAGGCATTGGTGGTGGTGTCAATGTGAGCAGCAGCATCAGCAACAACAACAGTAAGCCACCAGTGCCCGAGCGTAATGCCGATTTGATATCAAGAGTGGGTCACAAGCGCATACCGCCACCACCACCGCCGCGTACCAGCTCACGTAGTCCACTGGCCAGTCCGACAAGCCCAAATGTACCACAGAACATAGCTGCCGCTGCCACAGCCGCTTCTGCTGCCGTTGCTAACAACGTGGTTGACAATAATATGATGGGCATTGAGACTATCGTCATCGGTAGTGGTGACACCTCAAGCGGCGATAACTCTAGCGGTAATGAGTCCGGCAACGATCACGCTCAGCGGCAAGTGGCACTTGAAAGGCGCCACCAAGAATTACTAAAAAAGCAGAAGCTATTGCAGGAACAGTACCAACGCTTGCAGCAAATGAGCAAGATACCATCGGTAGATATATCCGGGCCCACACATCCCAGCAGCGAATCGAATATACACCAGAAAATAGCCGCAATTAATTTGTTGGCCTGTGAATCCATGGGCGGTGATTCGGCTGCAACAGCAGCTGCGGCGGTAGTGGCGGTTGAGCATGCGGCGGGCACAAATGGTGTATTGAACAGTGATGCTACGGGTGGTATGCTTGGCGGCGTTATTGGCGATGGTACAGGTGCAGGAGCTGCTGCTACTGTTGCTGCTGCTTCAAACACCACAATGACCACTAAACAGGTGTACGAGACGGAGATACTCTAACACAACTGGAAATTGGCGTGGAGCGAAACGAAAATCGATATTTAACTGTAGCATCATTATACATTCTATATACATACATACATATATGTGTCTCTGTCACGTTACACAAACTGCAGCTTAGTATATCTGTATATCATTCTCACTCTTAATCGTCGTCACTCTCTTACATATTATATATGTTTTGTCACATGCGCGAATTTCTGCTCTGATCTGTAGCTCTCTCTCTCTCTCTCTCTCTTTCACTATATTCCTCCCTCTCTCTCTTTCTCTCTCTATTTGTCATCCAGACATGAGACGAATCACATATGAAGACTTAAAGCCTTCGCCCCTGTAATACCACCATTAATTAATACTTGAATAATAGGTTTGTTAAGAATGTTAAGCAACTAAGCCGTACTCTTATACGTATTAAATCTGAATGCCGGAGATACATACATATATATATATACATACATACATACATACATATACATATATATACATTTATATTGTTGATTTTTGATTTTCGTTTGGTAATACATACATTGTCTGGCACACAATCGTATCATATATATATATATATATATATATATATATATATATATATATATATATATATATATATATATATATATATATATATATATATATATATATATATATATATATATATATATATATATTATGCAAATAGAATTATATTATATATATATATATACATTACATATATATATATATATATATATATATGATACGTTTGTGTGCCAGACAATGTATCCCAAACGAAAATCAAAAATCAACAATATAAATGTAGAAAAAAGAAACAAGCAAAGGTAAGCGATGTCTTAGCATCGTAGATGCAGATATACATCGAATGTATGTATGTACTAAGCCGTTTTGTCCCTGCTCAAAAGACTTTGAGCAAATTGCCAACATTGATCATGATTAGAATAGTTATTAAGGAATCCCAGTACATGAATTTCATAAAATTTTCTACCTTGCACCACTAGCCATACAAAGTAACTATAAGGTGTTTAGAACTAGCAGATAAAGTAAATCAAAGTATTCGGAAATATGTGAGAGATCAGTGAGAGTACGTGAGAGCAGCTGCCATCTTAAGGGTCGCGTTCATCTCATTCTATTGCACTAAGCTAAGACAGAACGCAAGAGGAGAATTAGGGAACCAATGGATGGATGGGTTTATGTTTGGGTTGTATGGTTAGCGGCCGTTCATGATGAACAATGAAATAGATGCACGCGCAAATTGCATGAAATATCCTTATACTTAATCTATTTAATCATTTCATAAAGTTTACTTTGATCTATCCCGTTTTATTTTCTTGTTCTTTGGTATGGGACGTGAGACTGATAGTTCTATATATCTAGGTCAACAACAAAGTAAAGATTAACTACTTGAATAATCAATAAGTATGAATATATTTCTTAGAAAAAAAACTAGCTAATTTTTCCGTGTACTTTTTCCAAAAATAAATACCACACCAAAATATTGCATGCCTTTTGATTTCGAAGAGCCCTAAGTTTTGGCTAACAATATTTGATTTTTGGAAAGAGTCGTTTTCGGACTCCTGAAAATATATATGTTAAAACTGATCCGTACATCCCATGAAATGGGACTGATAGGGGGTACACCTTGATTTAGTTCTCTATGATCGATTGTAATTAAAAGTCATATTTTACATCTTTTTATTGCACAACACTTCGTAGCTAAGGATTTTTAGATACATATAGGTTTTACACATGTTTTTAGCCAATTGGAATGATTTTCATTTTAAGCAAACGAATTATGTAAAAGCATATTTGTAAAATCTTTGAATATTCATTTAATATAACACCCATACACCGTATTTGTAGCGATATTAGATGTGCACATAGTATATATACGCATATATATATATATATATATATATATATATATATATATATATATATATATATATATATATATATATATATATATATATATATATATATATATATATATATATATATATATATATATATATATATATATATATATTTATATATATAATATATATGTATATGTATAAATTGAAAATGCCCCAGATTTTTGGATATCACTTTACGTATTTATGCCTTTATACACATATGTGTGTATGTATGTATAAATGCGATGGGTTATTTGTGACTATTCCTAAATTAACGTTTGATAAACTTTTTTACTTAAGGCAAATATTTTATAAAAAGTCGTTATTTGTATATTTCATGGTTCTTAAATAAATAATAATTTATACGCATATATCGGATCGATATCGATTATATATATTTATATATTTAAATATATATATATATATATATATATATATATATATATATATATATATATATGAACGATTGATTGTATTGTTGATTATCGTTATATTGCAAATCACAATACGAAATACCTAATTGACTTTGTAATTCCTAAATATATCGGAGAAAGGAAGGAAGTAAGAAATCTAATATCTGCTCAAAAGATTTATACATGTTAATACAGACACTTAGCTTTTGTTCTTGTTTTTTTTCGAAATTATTTTTCATACATACAACGAAAAACAAGAAGAATTTTTATTACAGCGATAAGAAGTACGAACCTACATATGTGAAAGTATTTAACTACTATAAAGCTGCAAAAAATAATAATTTTAATAATAACACATAACAAAATATTTTAAAATATAGTAATATGCATCTGCATGCGTGTATTGTATGAATACGTAAATGTTTTTCTTATAAGGCACATTAAACACACACTCGATTGCAAAACTTATAGTTAAAAGTAAAAATGAACGTGACATTAGGTATTGTGAACATTAATAGCAATGATAATATTAGTAAAACCAATAGCTAAAATCATCGTATAGAAATGTAAACATAAAAGATGCGCATTTTTTTGTCTTAAACTTATTGTAATACCTATATAAAATTAAATTGCAAGAAACCACAACCAATAAAAATATCATATGCAAATTGATTTCAGTTGTGTTTAGATGGCGAAGTTACTACTTACATGCTTATCCTGCAAGATTTTACATGGCCAAGAAAACTCTCTATATATATATATAAATATATATATATATATATATATATATATATATATATATATATTCATATTTTCTTTATATACATATATGTTTACAATCATAAGGAATTACTCAATACATAAATGGAACATCTGGAGCATAATTTTTCAGCATACGCAGATCCCACCTCCAACCCAACTTTATTTTTGCAGGTTTTTTTGCTCTTTTGCCGTGGAGTGAGATGGCCTTTTCTCCTATCTGATTTCCACGACTCTAAAATTTGCAGAAGTTTTAATATTTATCATATTCAAATATTTTGAAAAAGTAGTTCCAGGTGTCACAGCTATGTGTTGTATGTTTATAGTATAACAGTATCATGCTCGACAGCTGTTTCTACATTATTCACAATCAACATCGAACTACAAAATTCACACAAAATAATGCATGTAAAATGCACATACATAATATTCTATTACAACTGTGTATATGAGCTACTTAAAAATAGATACATAGTTTATAGAAGGCACATTAATATTGTTGTTCGTGTAATCTGTCATGGCCCAGTGGCAATTTGATATGATACGTTTCCCTCTACTTCGACTCCATCGATGCATATATTGATTTAGCTTATCTCTAATCTTTAGCTTATCTATTATTCACAGAGACAGTCGCAAGGCAGTTTTGGCATTTTGCTTGCTGGCCACGGCAGATAACCAGCTGTTTTGAAGACCCAATAGTCGTATGAAACTTTTGTAATCAGGGCTAGCAAGAGGATGACCTCTGCGGCTATTAAATAATATATGTAGTCAGTCCAATCCGGTGGCGATTGACATAACTTTATCTCCTGCAGCTCAATAACACTCTGAGGTAAGTTGCGGCATCTAATATCCATGTAATCTGGTATATCTGTGCTGCGTTCCTTTAGCCAGTTCTGCAGCGTTTTCGCAGAGTTGCAATCACATTGAAGTCGATTCTCTGCTAAATAAATGCGACGCCCAATGCCCGTATCCATAAGAGCATTGTTCAAAAAGTATTCGGGAATCTAAAAAAAAAACATTATGTATTCCTATCTGTAACGTATTGTTTTTATAGTCACCTTAGTCAGAGAATTGTTCCGCATATAAAGACGTTGAAATTGCTCAATGAACTTTGTGCCCTCAAATTCATAAATAGATGATATATGATTATTATCGGCGTCCAGTTTGACAATATTGTAATAGGTGGGATTCGTATGGAAGTGATCGCCTAGGGTGCTTATTTTGTTGTTACTTATGTTTAGGGTGAACGTATTGTCCGGCAGCAGAGATGGGAGTTCAAGTAGACCAAGATTTGAACAATCTACGTGGCAAACAGTTCGTGATTGATCACCCTGTATTATCATCATATTATATATATTACAAGAACAGTTTCCATAATTTGGAATAACTGGGCACTTGGTGCCACACTTCTTGATACTCTCAAGCTGTTTGACCGATACCAAATTTGTTGAGTTGAACCACTTGTGTGTCGCATTATACAAGCAGAAAGAGTTTTCCGGATTAACAAAGTTGAATGAGTCACCATAAATAATCTCGTTTAGAGGCTCACAGAGCAATCGCATGTTCCCACTAGAAAATAAGAGTTCTTTGTAATTATAATAAACTTGATTTGGTTTAGAAGGTTAAGCTTACCTAATATCTAAAGCAATGTGTTTGTTCTGGTTGCGATTCGGAACACGGGACAAAAGATTTTTCGATATACCTAAAAACTCCAGTTGAGGCACATCCTTAACGGCTCGTGATGCGATATCTGATATATTATTATTTGATATGTTAAGGCACTTCAGCTTCGAGTGACGCGGAAAGGCATTTGTCAACTGCATAATATTGCCATCCGTAACGGCAAGCGACTGCAATGATCGATAGATCGGATTGGAAAGGTTCATGGCCTGCACGCTGAGGTTGCGCACATGCAGATTTGTCCACTTGGATATGTTGCTGCAACTTGAGATCATCGAGATGTGCGTAATGTTGCAACAGTACCAAGAGTTGGGTCGAGTCGGATGCTCCCGGCACTTACAGCTGTTCGAGTCGCGATCACGACCTTGGAGACTGTGGGATTGCAATAGGCTGCCATTCTGTGTACTAAGCGCAGTCAAATTGGTCGTAGTCATGTGTTCTTCCCCAGCATCTAACTTAACACCCGAGATCTCCAAACGATCGAATATGGGTGGCTCATCGCCGCTGCTGCCATTGTGGCGCCGCCAGTAGAGACACAGCTCCTCTTCCGCATAAAAACAATTCTTCAAATATTCCGGCAATCCCGAGGAGACTGCAGCTGACGGCGCTGCAACGGTTATGCTTGCCACCGGTGTTACAGCGGGCACTGAATCCACTTTCTCAACTTCAATTAGCCTCTTGATGACCGCCTGATACAGTATGGGTGGCGGCGTAATGACAGCCGTCTCTATTGATTGCGTTACTAACTGGTACGGCGGCGCCAAGGGTGTTGCAGCCAAGGATTGTGGCGGAACTGTTTGTGCTGCTAGCTTTTCGGGACTTGCGCATGCGTGAGATAGCATTACGATTAGAACCAACTGAAAAAATTGAATTCAAATAGTAATTGTCTGCTGATAACGAATAGCCAAAACGGAAATTAAAAACCATATTTATGCATGCAAATATTGACAGTGTACGACCCAACCCGGTTCCCACAATGTTGACAGAGTTAATATGCGCGCAGCTGTAATTCGATTAGACAAAGGCTTGGCCGGCGGTTATGACCATTAAGTTTAGTGCGGGTCAAGGCACGAAGGTCAATGTAACCCATAAGCATAAACAAAAGCAAACTTTATTAATGACTTAATACAAAATATGTATTAAAGCAGTAATTATATTCAATAAATGCTTTTGATAAAGCTTAAAGCACACAAAAAAATACACAAATATACTTAAAAAAAAAACAAAGTGATATACATATGTATGTATATATTATATATTATGTCCCCAAATAAACATACACATCTGTACGTATATATATGCGCGTTTGACTTACATCTTTAAAAGCAATCATTGCATTTGGGGTGTAGCGCATCAATGGGAATTGCGATTCAGTAAATCAGCGTTTTTATTTTTGATGAACACAAGATTATCACATTTTATATTTGAGTTTATATTTTAAACTGTCTGCGCATGCTAAAAATACAACATAGCAGAATTAATTGAATCATATCAATCAAGCATATATGTTAAATAACAATGTTATATGAAAAAAAAAATGTATTTATACACATATATATAATTTCATCAAAAATGTACAAAAATAAGATATAGCCACTAACTATACAACACATAGACTAGACAAGTAGAACAAGCGTTTTCAGCGTTTTGAGAGTCTGCTTCCCGGACCAATCAACTTCGTCTTTGCTCGTATCGGTCGCTTATTGCTTCAGGCAGTGAAAATATGGTCCGGCATAGTCAGTGCGCTAAGAGCGTTCAACCTAGGGTTGTCGAATATTTTGAAAATATCGTATCGATATTTTAAGTTTTGAAAAAATATCAATATGATATTCGATATGCAACTTTAAAAATATCGATATAACAATATTTTTCGATTTTTTTTTTTAACTTTTCTCTCACAATAAATTTATAATTCGTCCCAAAAAACAAGAATAGTAAGAATAAATTTTTTATTTAAATCACAAAGACCGCTAAACTCCAGTATTCGGTACTAAAAGATTAAAAAAAAAACGCGTTCTGTTATATGAGTATCCGTCTTACGCCATATTTGATGTGTTACTGGTTTGTAACTTTAAGGCACAAATTACAATTGGCTGTTCCATTTTTAAAGTCAGAATAATACGTTTTCACCATTTTCCCATTTTAATTTTTGCACATTTGCGCTTGGTTCACTTATTAAGAGAGTGACGATAGCAAATATATCAAGAATATCGCAAAAAATATTTGATATTTGGGCAAAAAAATAATCCGATATAAATATATTTTTTATACAAAAAATATCGATATATTGATGTTTTAATATATTTTCAAAAATTTACTATCGTAAATGCTCATTTGCCAGTCACTTTACAATTCAAAAATTAACAAACTACTGAATCGCGACACACTCGACGAATTTTATCATCACTCAAACACACACATACATAGATACATATGTATCTGTATGTATGCAAATGTGTGTATGCAATTCGCAAGGTCAAGCAACATCAAACGTTGGGTTCTTACAATTTCCACAAGCAAGAATAGAGTTTCGCACACAGGCACACAAATGCTTATACATGTAGGAAAAGGACTGTAAGTGTGTGTGAATGCTCGTCGCGAAAACATAGTCTTCAGCGCATCAAAGCTTTCATACCTTTCACACAAATATCTTAATATCTTATCATGCAAAATGAGCATAACAAAACCTTTCAGCAGTTTGGTATACTCTTTGCCGAAAGGGACGAAATGCGATTTATGGGCGAACAAATTTGAATTTTTGCTGCTGCTTGGGCATACACACACATACATATTATATATATATATATATATATATATATATATATATATATATATATATATATATATATATATATATTTAGAGACAGAGAACAAAGAAAAATAGCATACAGCCCTTATCTCTTATCATGCAAAATGAGCATGAGCCCTATATATATATATATATATATATATATATATATATATATATATATATATATATATATATATATATATATATATATATATATATATATATATATATATATATATATATATATATATATATATATATATATATATATATATATATATATATATATATATATATATATATATATATATATATATATATATATATATATATATCTATATATATATATATATATATATATATATATATATATATATATATATATATATATATATATATATTTAGAGAGACAGAGAACAAAGAAAAAAAGCATACAGCCCTTATCCGCACGAGAATTTGATATATATATATATATATATATATTTAGAGAGACAGAGAACAAAGAAAAAAAGCATACAGCCCTTATCCGCACGAGAATTTGACCATTTCGGTTGAACACTCGTAGCGCACTGACTATGCCGGACAATATTTTCACTGCCTGAAGCGATAAGCGACCGATACGAGCAAATACGAAGTTGATCGGTTCGCCATGCGGCCTCGCTATACGCTGAAAACGCTTGTTCTACTTGTCTAGTCTATGTGTTGTATGGTTAGTGGTTAGTGTTAAGACTGCCGAAGGAATCCGTACGTCTATTTTTCACACAAACGCAAACTAAAATGGTACTAAAAAATACTATGCTCAAAAATAATTCAGTATTTTTTGGCATTTCGCTTAATAGATCTGCTCTCTTCATACAAATGTAACGACTGATATAATAAATCATATTTTTATTGTCTTTAGTATTGCGATCTCTTTCTTATGATCGAGCATGCAAGCAACTGTTCTTTGTACCATGACGCGATATCAGTTAAACAAGAAAGGAATGTATTGCGGATAATTTGTAGCATATTAATTTCACCAATCACGTGAATTATTCGTTATTCATTTTAATAGTGTGAACAAGAGTTAGCGTCATAAAATGCCAATTGATACCCGCGAGCTAATGGAAGCCATTGCTATCATAGCTGACGAGCGAAATATTCGTGTTGCTGTAAAACAATCAGGAAAAGGAACAGCGATTTGTGCTGCCTGTTGCTTTGCTGGCGGCCTATTGATGGGTCCTGTGGGCCTAGCTGTTGGCGGCGCTGCCGGAGGAATTGCTGCCTATAAAATAACTAGCGGTTATTTTCTTTGTTTCTCATTATAAAATCTTAGTAATAATTGTTTACATATATTACAGGTACATTTAGACCGCTGGGAGAAGTTATATTAAACGACTTAACAGACACACAACGCGAACAGCTGGTGCAACATGTGACAACAGCCGTCGCCGACGTACACCCCACGGATTTAGTAATGTTGTTTCCTTTAATAACGCAGAACGCATCAATTCAACAGGCGGTGCTCAATACAATTATGTCCTTTGTTACCAATGAGCTACGGATGCAAATCATTGACTGATTATTAAATGTGAAAACGAGATTTTACTAATGTACTATAATTGTTTATTAAAAAATGCCTTAGAACTTATACATATGTATGTACAAAACCAACAAAAATATCGAATGTTATCAGCAGCCTTACGAATGCAACAGGGTGCTTAGGCAGCTCGGCAAGTCATCAAGCGATGCTAATATTTAACCTACTCAGGGAACGAGATACAATATATTTGTCTGATATACATAATGTAATTTTATTGATAAAAAATATATACCCTAGATTCTATATGTACATGTGCATGATGCTAATAACTTAGATGTGCCTGCTATTCCCACTCGACGTTGACCTGATCCCAATCGTCAACGAAGGGCTGGTCTATGGTATCGATTAATAAGCCACAATATACGCAATCGGCCGCAAGGATCTCTTCGATTTCCATTTTGAGATCAACGCGTTTCTTTAGTTGTTCAGCTGTGATATTTGACGAACCGATTGTTTGTGCCATTAATGCTTCTAGGTGCTGCTTGAGCAACGTTAGTTGGCGACTTCGATCCTTGCTGATCATGGGCATCACCTGCTTCTCCAGGCAGTCACTATGAAACTTATGCCCGCAAACGTATACAAAGAACGGCTTAACTAATAAAATGAGATCACATATATCGCAAGCGTCCTGCGCCTCCATTCGAATACTATGTGCCTTCAATTTACGAAGCTCCTTGCAGACGCGATCTGACTGCTCCTTTGACTCAGCCATTTCTCGCTGCAGCTCCTGTAAACGTTGGTTATAGTCCTGCAAGAAGACACATTTCAATTAAATCATCAAATTCAAAAAACATGTATTTTAAAGCCTCACTTTTAGAGCATCACAAATAGCCTCTTTAAAGTTATCAATCTTCTCAAAGTCCGAGAAAAAGGGCAGCAGATCTTCAATTCGCAGTAGCTCGCATTGCTTTAATAAACTTAATGCCTTCTTCACATCGTTTGTGCCCTTAATATCATGGTAGGCTACAAGATTACAGAGTTTTTATACAGTTTTGCGTTTTATGTAGGTCAGCAGATTTGAATAAATAATTTACCAATTCGCAGCCACAATTTGCGCCTAGTCTCGCTGTCCTGTGGCTTAGACGCCGTCTCCTTGGCCAATTTCATATCGAATTTCAGGGCCAGGTCGACTGCAGTTGTCCACATGCAAAGCATGCACTGAAGGAACACACAAGCCACCTTTACATCCAGGTCAGTGCACACCTTCAATGCAAAGTGAATGTCGTAGTGCACTAAAGACTCATCACGTCCCTGAATCTCTAGATATTTCATCAAAAGTTTTGGATCGTATTGCGCGTATAGATGCAGAAGGAAGTTGTGTATAGCTTCGTTTAAAGTGTTTAATGTGTAGACGGCAAACTCGAGATAGCGTATCACCTGCTCTCGCTGTTCCTTCGTATCAATTAAAACAAGGGTGGGCACTACTTTTTCGATCTCCAATTTGGCACCTTGGGCCATCAAGGCATCGATCGTTTGCTTTGGCAGCCGTTCCATCAGCTGAGGTGCATATTTGTAGTAGAGCGTAAGGTCGCGTTGCTTGCACAACGTTTGCAGCGCCTCGACATGGCGATCTGCCTTCAACTGTTGCCCGATCACCTCGTCGTAATCGTCTATAGAGATGGCAAACTGTGCCAAATTATGTGGATCTGCATGCTCGTTTATCAATTGTCGGACTGCTGTGCGATGATTTCTTGTAATAGCCAAAACAGTTGATTCACGCATAAATTCATCGTACTCGGTTTGCCAATCCTCTCGCCAAGCTGCGTCTTTGCCGGGTAAGTTAATTTGCGTAAGATATAGATCAATCAACCAGATAATCAAAGCCTTTACAGCATCAGTTTGGTCAGCCTCCACATTCATGGTCAGCTTGTGGAGTCGCTTCTTAACGTAGGTAACTATCGGTCGTTTATCGGACAGAACCATGAATTTAAGGCATACCGTTTCGAATGCCTCGTCGGTTTCAGCATAGTAATTTGCTGCCACTTCGTAGGAGCCCTCATTGAAAGCAGCTTCGGCGCGTTGCTCCAATACCAATTTCAGATTCTCGGGCACCTCGGCTGCATGCGCCGTTGCTAGCTCGTATTGGCCTCGATTTAAATATATACGCCATATGTTTCGCTCCTCATGGACTATACGAAGCGTGAACACAACTTTGTCTGTGTAAATATAAATAGCACCGGTCACGGCATCTCGTTCCATATTCAAGAGTTTTCCCACTCTGGGCTCATCGAATGTCTCATGGTAGACCATCTCCTGATTAAGCAAGCATATGGCTTTTATATAGTCAGAGTAGAGAATAACGGCATGGTACTCCGTAAGAACAAAAGACTTGGGTACATTGATACGTCGCTCATCATAAGACATATGCTTGTTCTTTTCGAAGTCAAGATTAATCAATGTGTCACCTAATAGCGCATTACTTCCGTTTGCATCTATTGAAAGCTATAATAAGAAAGAAGCTTTATTTTGATTTCAATTTGGAGATGTCCACCACTTACCTCTCCAATGCGTAGCCCAGCGCCGCAAAGCCAGGCCCATTGTTTTGGATATTTACTTTTGGGAGGCGCAAAGAATCGTAGCACTGAGTAGCCCAAATCTGTTTTTTGCTTCTCACAGTGCGGCTCCCGTTCGCCATTTACATAGCTCGCAAATACGTGCTGTAGGGAACAATCCTCTGGCTTCAGCGTTTCCTGGAATGTGTAAATACAATCGGGTGTTGTGGCAACTACTATCCAACGATTGCTATTGGGCATGCGTAGCACCTCCAACCCATTAATTGGATATTTGCTAAGACCAAGTCCTAGGTCGTAAAGCTGTTTGCGCTGCGTATCACTGGCTGGCCCCAGCTCCGTCTCAAAGATGAGGCCACGACTAGTGCCTAGGAGAATAAAGCCCGTTGTTGATTCATTGCCATGGTACATATTAAAAGCCACTGCTGTGATTTCGTGGTCTTTTAACTTCTCAATTCGACGCACTTTCAATTGTTGCGCTTTGGTTGTTTCGGTGCTATGTATGTACAAAAAGTCGGATGAGACACCGTGGAATTTGGGCACCAGTGAAATAATCAGGTGGTGGCCGGTATTATCCAAAAACATATTTGTTATCTTATATCCACTTAAGTATTTTTCCAATCCAACCTCTGAAAGCAGTCGGTAGGTAACACTTAAAATATACGTCATTTAAATGCATAAAAAGCAATTCGCTTACGTCCTGGTGGTATTGCACGAGGTAGAAAGAAACGCAACAAAGTCAATCGACCCTCTGCAGAAAACAGACTGAATAGCCAATTCTTCGAGACGATCAAGTTTTTCAAGCTTCCAGCGCAGTTACTTGGTATATTGAGCGTCATCTTTCGCTTACTGAAAATTTCTTCTTCTGTCTCGAAAGGATTTCCACCGGCTGTGGCAACGTACGGGTTTGTGCTCCCCTGGGCAATGTTTTCGATCCGGGGCAAGAATTTTGGCTGCGTTGTTTTCGCCTGTGCCATTTTGAACGAAAACCTGCGATATTTATCTTTATTATAAATAACTTTTTTTTTTATCTTTGTCTATTTCTTTACTTGTAAGTTTTTAATAAACGCCCAATGTGACCAATAAAAATTCACTAAAAAATACCAAAATGTATATTTCAATTCAAAGCTGTATGATGTAAACATACTAAATTCAAAGCTTTTTTAGAAAATTAAATTATACTTTCTTTGCATATATGATTATAATTAAATTATTATGTGCTATGTGAATATTTTGCAAATTAATCTTTTCGTGTTTGACCTTTTTCCCATAAAGCATTCATTTTTTATCAGCCAGATGCGTTTATTGATAATCTGCGAATGCTTTTTCCCTAAGATCGCCTCCAATTCAAATCGACGCCTTTTCCGACGATAGCCAACATTATTCGTTAAGACGATCTGCAATGCCGTATGTATTAACTCATGTATCGGATACCATGTCAATACTTACGGTTAAGTTATGCTTCATATGCAGTATACGCATAGCACTAAGCAATTCCATCAAGAGTTCCGTGCGCGCACCTACATTGTCCAAGCTACGAATGGCAAACGATATTGAGTCAATAATAATCAGTTTGATCTGCAAAGCAAAACCAATTTTTAAGCAAGCATTTTTACATTGCGTTGATTTTCAGCGTACATTGGGTTGCATCTTTAAATACCTATGACAATTCATTAAGCCAGCTACAAGTTGGGCAGCAGTGTGACAATCCACATAAAACACATTTGCTAACATTTCGGTTGCTGTTGGGGCTAATCCAGACGTTTGTCCACCGCTTGGGCACGTTAATAGCTCTTCGGCCAACTCTGCATAGATGCCAAAAACTATATATGTTAAAACCATAAATTAATATATTTAATATTCACAAACCCTTCAGCCTAGCCGGATCAAAATCCTTTCGAGTATCAAAATATATCGCTTTGGTCGCCGAGCCATAGGATAATTGCACATTTAGGCAGAGCCTCATACTAAAAATCCCTTGTTTAGTGATTTTTAAAAACAATAAGTAATAAAATACTTGCCACAATTGTGTTTTACCGGATCCCGCTCTACCTACCACTTCGTATACTTTTCCTTGCTTAAGACCACCTTTTAAAAATTTATCGAGTCCTCTAATGTCCGTAGCAATTTTTTTAGATTTGGTGTACTTAAGGTACTTAGCAGTCTTTAACTCCATCGTGACTTGCTTTTTATCCGTGTCAAACCACTAACCATACAACCACTAACCATACAACATATAGACTAGACAAGTAGAAAAAGCGTTTT
This sequence comes from Drosophila anceps, assembly GCA_035045945.1. Classification (NCBI taxonomy): domain Eukaryota; kingdom Metazoa; phylum Arthropoda; class Insecta; order Diptera; family Drosophilidae; genus Drosophila; species Drosophila anceps. The sequence goes on from JAWNON010000178.1 coordinate 46,540, forward strand.
CAGCGCATAGTGAAGACGTATGGCGAACCAATCAACTTCGTATTTGCTCGTATTGGTCGCTTATCGCTTCAGGCAGTGAAAATATTGTCCGTCATAGTCGGTGCGCTACGAGCGTTCAACCGAAATGGTCAAATTCTTATGCGGATAAGGGCTGTATGCTATTTTTCCTTGCTCTCTCTCTCTCTCCCTCTCTCTGCTCTCTCAAATATATATGTATGTACATATATATATATATGTATGTACATATATATATATATATGTATGTACGCACAGGCAGCAGCAGCAGCTCACCAAAATTCAAATTTCTTCGCCCAGAGATCGCATTTCTTCCCTTTCGAGCGAAGAGTATACAAAACTGCTGAAGCGTTTGCCATGCTCATGCAAATTGTTCAGAATTTTATTATTATTTGTGTGAAGGGTATGAAAACGTTGATGCGCATGTTTATGGGCTTCTATTATTTAAGTAATTTTATGCTCTATCGATATCTGTAGATCAACTTATTGTATAGGCAGGTATAAGAATGCATGTACGTATGTAAATATGCATAAAGTGGATTTGGATATATACAAGATTGAACAAATGACTTGCAGTTCGTAAATGCTACTCCCATAAACATTTATAAATCGAAAAATCACAGGAATGCGTTAACAAATAAGTTTATTTAATTCTTTTAAATATATATGTGGCCGTGGGTTATTAAAGATTTAGCTGTGTAAGGAAATTCATATGCATTCACAGGTGCCAGGATGCATCAAGCTATACTTCATATTGCTAAAATGACTTGCAGTTCGTAAATGCTCATTTGACAGTCACTCTACAATTCAAAAATTATCAAACTACTGAATCGCGACACACTCGAAAAATACTATCATCGCTCATACACACACATACATATGTGTGCAAATGTGTGTATGCAATTTGCAAGGTCAAGCAACATCAACCGCTGGGTTTCACAAGCAG
>JAWNON010000178.1:55000-57500 GCA_035045945.1 Drosophila anceps
AAAGACGTATGGGAGGAGGGCGAAGTATTTGTAGCTGGTCTCTAGACACTAATTCTCTAAAAAATTGCATTCCAACGTAGATCCTATTGTATGCCCGGTGGGGCCTGGCCCAGCTCGCTCTTGAAGTCGAAGAGGCTGCTGCGCGAGTGCGTGAGCGTGTGATGGTGATGATGGTGCGGATGGGCATGATGACCACCGACTAGGCTATGCTTGATGGCCGATGTCTTCAGCAGTCGCTTCAACATGCCGCTCGAGCCGCGGTGCTGCAGACTCTTGTGCGTTGTCAGAGAGTTCTTCGTGCGATATCGTCTGTGGCAGAACTCGCATACGTACAGTGTGTCGGACTGTTCGTGCTTATCTTGAAAGTGCCGCTTTAGCGAATAGTAGCAAGAGAATGTGCGTCGACAGTAGGGGCACTCCTGCGGCTCATTGATTCCTCCACTGGTTGGCGGCGGCATGCGCAGCGGCAATGGTGGCACTGGTACAACACCAACGCCCACGCCCCCATTACCCGACTGCGGCGAGGTGGAAGTGTTGTTCAGGCTAGCACTGGCATTGGCATTGACTGGACTAATATTATTGCTATGACTGTTGCTGTTCACGATCACATTTGAAGGAGAGCAGAGATTGCTGGCCCCACTACCGTTGCCGCTGCCGCTGCCCGGGCGCGGAGGCGATGTCTGTAGATGGTAGACGGCAGCAGCTAAGCTGCCGTTCAGCGAGTAGGTCGGCGATGTCAATGCGTTGGACGGCGACGGCGGCGATGAGGTAGAACTAGTTGGTGAATTAGCTGCTGATCGTTTGATATTGAGCGTTCCTTCATATGGAGAAAAATGGACATAGATAGAAGATACAGAAATATATATATATATATATATATTAGTCAAGGCGAGTTAAAGTATATAATTTATATCATTTAATTTATTTATAGAATTTATCATTTCTTTTCTTAGCTTTTTTTGCGAATGTTGAGAAAATGAAACTAAAAGTGCAAAGTTAAAAGGTGAAAATACAAGTTTTTTTATATATGTTTTTTATAGTAATAAGGAAATATATATATATATATATATATATATATATATATATATATATATATATATATATATATATATATATATATATATATATATATATATATATATATATATATATATATATATAATTGTTTTTGTTTTTGGGTATTCTATAGATACATTATTAACATTGACTAGATCACTTTGCGTATACGATGGAAAGCAGGCCAAGTTTTGAGAGTTTTATAGAATGCATGCATGTTTCAGTACACGAAGTATACTCAATAAGTGAGCTGATTTTTCACATCTGGCAAGCTGTACAAAGAAATTAAGAGCTGAATACAAATGATAGATACATAACAGGTGCATACAGGTAGGAGAACGTGCAATTAATTTTTAAAATTTTATAATTTTACAAACAGGCAAACACAAAAAAAAAACAATACAAAAGCAAAAATGTATGTAGGTGTGTACGTATGTATGTATGTACAAGGTTAAACCATGCAATGCACATGCTTACACATAAGATAGGTAGCAAAAAGTACTTCTTAAGCAAAAGCAAAAAGCAAGTTATAAAAGTAAAAGCAATGAAAATAACTTTTTTTTAATTTATATTTTATATGTGTCATCGAAATTAAGGCAGAAATAATTGTTATTTAGGGAAATGGAACTAAGAAGTGAACTGAACACAACAGTTAGCTGCTGCATGAGACTGTACGTATGGACGAGGTGTGCTCAAAAAGTATCATCATCTATATGAACAAATACTTTTAATATTCATGTGAACTATTTGAGTGCACTTCGCTTAGTTGAGAAAATGTTGAAGAACTTCCTTGTTGCCTAACTCAATATTCAAATTTGATATTCTTATATTGTTGGTGTAGTAGTAGTAGTAGTAGTAGCAGTAGAGAGAGAGAGAGAGAGAGAGAGAGAGAGAGAGACTAGAGAGCATTTATCAGAGCTGTTTTGTTTTTATATATATTTCATATAATGACGAAAACTTACCAAAAAGAAAAATGAAGTATACGAGCACTTAAGTAGTTAATGTTTGGTTATATAACGTGTTGCTTTCGCATCTTGTTATATTTACCCGTTTATTTGTTCATTGGTTATGATAGTTTAATTTGTACAATTGATTCAAAGCAGGGAGCATTGGGCAAAGACAGAGGGAGATGGAAGAAATAGAGATAGTGACAGAGACAGAGAACAAGAGAGAGGGAGAGAGATCGACGTTGAGAGAGAGAGCTGTCATAGTGTCAAATGGGGAACGCTTGCGAGTAGAATCCTTGAGGGGAAGGGAAGCAACGCGCCGAAACAGCAAAGAAGACAGAAAAGGAAGACAGCAGGAGGAGAGCGAGTAGAAGGGCGATTCAGCGATAGTTACACAGCCTACAGTGTGAGTATCGCTGTATAAATACATTGTAAGCATAAAAATGAAATAGAGGCCCGTCAAACGGTTCTAATAGGAACAGACAAGCTCGATCTAC
>JAWNON010000178.1:60000-62500 GCA_035045945.1 Drosophila anceps
TCTAAATGTCTTTTTTCATTTTCATATTTGTTCATAATGTGTAATGTATATGTATTTATGTATGTACGTATAGTTAATGTAAGTATGTAAATTATAGAGGCATTATTTGTTTTGTTTGTCTTGTTGGTTTTCGTATGTAAACGTATGTATCACTACAAAATAGCATTGCTTTAAATTTAAGTTTAAGTTGCGAGTCATCTAAGTTTAGTTAAGGTTTAGTTGTATATGCTTTTACCATTAGTCACTCTATTACTCTGATATAAATAGTAATCGTATAGTGTCATCAATTGTCTTTCTTGTATGTAATGTGTATTGTTGTATTGTTGTTGATCGTGTTGCAACACTGATGCATGTTGCTGTTGCAGCTGCTGATGATGCAAATAATTAAATTCTACATCATCGATAGTTATGTTATTGTTGTTCGAATGAAATTGATTTGCATTGATTTTAGTTTTAAAATATGTGTTTTGATATTTTGTCATGGCTCTTTTCGCACTCTGAACAACTGTTGTAGCTGTTGCTGATGGTGCTGTTGTGGTTGCTGTTAACCCACACATGGGTGTTAAGTCTCAGATAGACGAATTAAATTGATTATATAGCTTAATATCCTTCATTTCCATTTCGCCGGGCCGAGACTTGTGATAGGTATAAATGTGCGTCATTAAAGAATTGCGAGAGCAATACACCCGCTCACAGATAGCACAACGATACTCCTCTTGTCGCACGGCATGTTTATCGGCAATGTGTCGCTTAAGTGAGGCTTTCGAGCAGAGGAGCTTACCACACAGTTGGCATGAGAAGAGTTTCTTGGGTGAATTTCCTGTAAATTGGTTTTGGATGTTTGATGGTTTTGGTATATATTGTTATATATATGTGTGTATATATTGAAAGTTTGCTTGATATTTCATTTAGATATTTGCGTTTCATTTGCTATATTTTTTCTTTTCTTTTTTCATTTTACTTTTTGTTTGACTTAACCTTTTAAGGATTAAATTATTGAATGTATATGTATGTATGTATGCGTGTATGTTTTAGTAGGCTCATATGTGAGACTCGCATATGATATATATATATATATATATATATATATATATATATATATATATATATATATATATATATATATATATATATATATATATATATATATATATATATATATATATATATATATATATGTATGTATATATATATATATATATATATATATATATATATATATATATATATATATATATATATATATAATGTGTGTATATATAGTGTGCGTAAAAGTACATTTCCTTTGAACATGGCTTGAATTGCAGAATGAAAAATAAAAATATAGCTTCAAATATTATATATATATATATATATATATATATATATATATATATATATATATATATATATATATATATATATATATATATATATATATATATAAATATATATATATGTGTGTATATGTATGTATAAACACGTTGCACAGATAACATAGATAACAAATTGAATTATTTAAATCATAATTCTAATATTAATCATTGTACCTTATTATATGTTTGAAGTGGAAGTTGTGGGGGGACGGGGACAAATAGCGGTAAGCGGCCAGGCCACTAAATTCATTTACCACAATGTAGGCATGGTACATTTGGTATTTGTATAATGTGCTTTTGAATATAGAGATGGCAGTAGTATGTATATGTATATGGTATGTAAGTAAAGGAGATTTAAGACTAAAAGTAACTCGTTTTAGTGCAATGGATTAGATTATGCTGTGCACACCATTCACTTGAACAAGAAAGATATAGAGACATAGTTACATAGATGAGCGTAAAATGATTCGATTTTATTAGTGCAGTTTTGATATATATATATATACAAAATATATATATATATATATATATATATATATATATATATATATATATATATATATATACTATATACATATATATATATATATATATATATATATATATATATATATATATATATATATACTATATACATATATATATATATATATATATATATATATATATATATATATATATATATATATATATATATATATATATATATATATATATTTGTACGAATTTGTATCCCATCATATATAAACGTACACTTTCAACACAAAGATGTAGGAAAAGTAAAAAAAAGAGAATGAGAGATATAAACAAAGAGAAGGAGACACGGAGAGAGAGGGGGTAACGTATGCATACCTAGAGATGATTGTTTGTAAGATAATTGTATGTATACATTGGCCCAAATCATAGATATTTCGGCAAACTCACTTAAAACACACACACACACACAGAAAAGTATGGCATATCCTTTTCAAATTGGAATGGATGGACCCGTAGAAGCACACGATCCCGCTAAGCCCAAAAGCACATTTGACTAACTTAAGCCTAAATTGAATGCAACAACGATTTGTTTTCAAATCTGTTGGCCTTACCATCTACAACAACAACTGAGAATTATATATATGTGGGTTCCGTCTGAGCAGCTGAGC
>JAWNON010000178.1:67500-75000 GCA_035045945.1 Drosophila anceps
TTCGCTCGTTTTCCACGCTTCTTTCTTTTCTCATTCAGTTTTCCTACAGTTAAAAAAAAAGCACGCTTTTGCATTTTGGCTTTGCCAATTTCATTTTATAAAATCTGCGCGTCCTCAATTTCTTTTTTTTTATCGCATCCTGATCAAAAAATTTAAGTTATGTTTTTTTCATATTTTTTCCATTTTCATTATCATTTATGTTGTTTTTTTTTTTTTTATATTTATAATCAAGTTTCTGTCAAAAATCACAGTTTTTTCATTCATTTGCCTAAACATGTTTTTTTCTTTTTATTTTCATCTTCCTCTACTTCTTAGTTCGATTTCAGTTGCTGTTTGTTGAAAAAGTATTTTTTTATTGCAGTTTTCCGCCATTTTGAGATCCAAAGTGTATGCAATCATGCATGTATGTGTGTGTGCATGTATGTATATCTATGTATATTTATATACGTTCAGTACTAGCTTATCCGCTCTCTCCTAAATGTATGTGTCTGCGTATGAATTCAGTACTGATTATCCACTATCGGCTCTCGTGCCTATGTGAGTGTGTGTATTAGCTTATCTGCTTGCTACATAGCCTTCTATATCCTCCGATTTGGTTATGTGTGTGTGTGTTTGCAGTATGGACGAGCTCATTGATCGATCGTCACATTTGTGTAGCATACATTTTAACGTTCTGCTTATTGGTCTAATAAATTCATTCGTTCATAGCGATGATGATGCTGAGCATGGGTATGGCTATGCGGGTGAGGATGCTGATGCTGATGTGGATGTGGTAAGGTGTGAGAGTGCAGATGGGCCAAATGCCCGTGTTGTTGCTGCTGCTGTTGCTGCTGTTGCTGATGCATATGAAGTGCTCGCAGGTCTGCAACCCCTCCATCCGCTGCTGCTGCAGCTGCCGCCGCCGCATATACACCGCTGCTCCCCTGATCTAATTGTGTAAGGTCAACCGTTGGCGTGGCACCCACCTGCTGGCCGACATAGTCGCCAGGTTGGGGCTGTGAGGCCGATGCTGCCGCCGCTGCTGCTGCTGAGTTGTTGAGCGCAACATGGAACAGCTGCTGCAAAAGTTGATGCTGATCTTATAAGAAGTCTATGCACGGCTTGACTATGTTTGGCGACGACTGCTGTTGCTGCTGCTGTTGATGCTGCTGATGCGCTGCTGCCAGCTGCAGCGTAGAGCTGGCCGTACCCCCAGCGACAGCAGCGGCACCCACAATTGGCGACAGCAGCAACTCAGCAGCAGCCGCAGCGGCAGCCGCCGCAGCAGCCACAGCATTGCCACCAGCGCCGCCGCCACCGACGGTGTTGTTCACAGCGGCTGCAGCGGTCAGCGAACTGAGCGACTGATGCAGCCGGCTGCCGGGACTGCCTGTCTGGCCAACGACTCCGCCGCTGTGATGGAAATACGAGTGGTGATTCTTTTGCCGACGATGATAAATACTCTTGTGATTGTTCAGCGAGTTGAGCGTGCGAAACACCTTGTGACACAGATTGCAGACGGCGTTGTTCAATGGCTGCAGATGCTGCTGCTCCTTGTGCCGCTTCAGCGTTAGCTTCGTGCTCAACAGCTTACCGCACACATCGCAGCGATGGCATGCGTTTAACGGCAATGGCAATAGCAATCGATTGGCCTGTGCCACATCGCTGACCCGCGCCGAATTCAGCAAATTGCTGGCCGCATTTCCGGCGGAGCCTCGGCCGCCACCGCCGCTGCTGACGGACGCCGAGGGGGACAACGATGCGCGCCTATGGTGCTGATGCAACAAGTGATGATGATCCACAAGCGGGGAAGCGGCACGGGCTAAAGCATGCGCATGATGGGCGGCAACCACCGCATGGGCAGCCCCCGGTGATAGCTCGTGATGTGAGTGCAGCTGATGCTGGTGATGGCTCGACAGCATCGCCAGCGGATGTTGACTGAAATGCGGCGGTGGTGCCGGATGTCCATGATGCGATGATGTTGGTGGTGTCGGCGGTGATGCACCCGGCGTATTGCTACGTGCTCTCTCAATCTCTCGTTCTCGCTCCCGTTCCCGCTCTCGTTCCCTCTCCCGTTCCATTTCACGCTTGTAGGTGGCATTTGGCGATGGAGTTGCGCTACTGCTATGCATTGCCAAGCCCTCTCCTATCCCACACTGCGATGAGCGTGAGAGACTCCGCTCACTATTGCTGTGTAGATCACTCGCCTTGCTGCTACGCTCTCTATCCCTATCTCTTTCACGTTCGCGTTCTCGTTCACGTTCTCGTTCTTGGTGCAGTTGTTGTTGTTGTTGTGGGTTATGTAGTGTGGAATGATGTTGTTGTTGTTGGAGTTGGAGTTGGAGTTGTTGTTGGAGTTGGTGTTGTGATGGTGGCTGTTGTTCTACTTGTTGCTGTTGTTGGTTGTTGCTACTACTATTACTAGGGTTGTCACTACCACCGGGCACTATGACGCCGCTGAGTAGGCTGGTGCTGCCACCTATACGTCATATAGGAAGAGAAGAAAAAAAGAGACAATAGTGACTTTTCTGTATATTTGACTTTGTTGCTATTGTTGTTGTTGTTGTTGTTCTGGTTGTTGTTGTTGTTGTATTTGTTGTTGTTAAGTTTCTTTATGTTAATCTTCTTTCCTTCGTTTTTACTTGTTTTTTTATGTATTCGTTATTTGTATGTATGTTGTTAGTACGCACAAATATATATATATATATATATATATATATATATATATATATATATATATATATATATATATATATATATATATATATATATATATATATATATATATATATATATATATATATATATATATATATATATATATATATATATATACATACATAAAAAATATATATATATATATATATATATATATATATATATATATATATATATATATATATATATATATATATATATATATATATATATATATATATATATATATATATATATATATATATATATGTATATACATATAAATATATATATATATATATATATATATATATATATATATATATATATATATATATATATATATATATATATATATATATATATATATATATATATATATATATATATATATATATATATATATATGTGTGTGTGTGTGTGTGTGTCATGTGCATTCTTTGTGCATTTACAAGTGTGCGACTCTCCGTGTATGTATGTGTGTCTTGTGTATGTGTTTGTCTTGTGAGTTCAGTTTTTTGTGTTTTTTTATTTTTTTTCGTTTTTTTTTGTATTTTTGTTGTATTATTTACTTTATATTATTTTACACTAACAAATCCAGGCTCAAAACCAATTTGAAAACTTGCTGATTTTGCTTTTTGTATATTGAAATATATTTATAATTTTGCTTGTTACTGTTTCATTTGCATTTGCATTAAAATCATTGAAAAAAAAAAACGCTTTTGGTTCATAATTTTGGTTTTTATTTTTGGTTTCGCAAAAAACATGTATAAATAAAATATTAATCAAAACTGTCTGTTTTTAATTTTCTTTTTTCATTGCATTTTTCTAGCTGTTGCATTTTCACTTGAAAATTTAGTAATTTGCGGTGCACAAAAAAATGTTGTTCAATTTCGAAACAAATTTTTTGTGCAGTTCAAAGATTTTTTTGGTATTCGCTGTTGTTGTTGTCAGCGGTACATAGCGGAACATTTTCTGTAGCATACCCCAAGGCTGCTGCATGGTAAGTTTCGTGAGAACTCACCACAAAATAGTGTTTAGATAGTTAAGTTTGTTGGTGACTGTACCAATTGTGATTGTGGTTGTAATTTTTTGTTTATTTTTTGCTCTTTTTAATTTTCTTGAATAGCTTTAAAAACCAATTAAGTCGTTTTATTTTGTTTTTTTTTTTAGCAAAATTTTGAAACATGTTTTGGCCTGATTGATTTGTTGTATATAAAATGTGTTTATTTTTTTGGTAATATTTTTGTTTTTTTTTTCTTTGTAATTTTTTATTTTGGTTGACTTGGTGCAGCAGCACCAAGGTCTCTAAATTTCTGTTGTCACTAGTGTCTCTTTTTTTCAAACTCAAACGCAGCAGCACCTTTTGTTGCCTGTGTGTGTGATGCGATTTGATTGATTTGGCTGGGGGTTAAGATAACAACCAAAGTATACCAGATTTCAAATGTGCTTTTGGGGGAGGGTTGGGACGGTTTGAGGTGGGGGGTATGTGTCAGGGTAAGTAGGGCGCACAATTTTTTAGATGTTACGCGTTATACATTATATACAATATAATATATATATATATATATATATATATATATATATATATATATATATATATATATATATATATATATATATATATATATATATATATATATATATATATATATATATATATATATATATATATATATATATATATATATATATATATATATATATATATATATATATATATATATATATACATTGTAAACTTTGACATTTTTAAAAATGTAAGGAATTAATTAAATAGGTTGTTATGTGTATGAGAATGTGGGTGTATGTGTGTGTATTGTGCGAGTGTGTGTGTGTGGCATTTGGATTGATACTTAACATTTTGCAGATTAGAACAAATGCCGCCCCATTGGCAGCTGTTGGTGAACGGGATTCGGGAACACAGGTACAGCTAGTTGGTTAGCCAGCTATGGAATTACTAGATACTGGATGCTGAGTGGACTTAGGGGTAATGGATAGTATAGTAGGGGGATATGGTTCGTTTTGTTTTGATTTGTTGTATAAGTATTAGTAATTGTCGCTTAATTGGTGGTAAACACAAATAAAGAGAGAGAGAGAGAGAGAGAGAGAGAGAGATAGAGAGAGAGACTTAAGTACAAATAAATGGATGCGCAATAATCGATCCTTCTACTTCTTTTTCTTCCTCCTCTTCTTCATCATGATAATCACACATATCTTTTTCAAAGTTGAGCAGAACACCAAATTTAACGCAAGACAAAATATCGACCGCAAGGTGCAGCAATACCAGAATTCGCCTAATGTTTTTAATGTTTGCTATCGATAACAATTGAATTAAAATGCATTAGACTTGGCACTTGCTTTACTAGCACACCAAGCATATGACAACTTAACTGTATCAAGTGACAGAAACATTTGTGTGTGAACCCGCAAAGGTATTTCAAACACTGGCCTTGACGCTGTTATATAGTGTTTGTTATTTTTGTATGCGAGATAAACAAACAGGTGGTAAATGAGGGGGATGTAAATGTATATGATTGTGTGAGTGTGCGTGTGTGAGAGTGTGTTAGGTAACTGTAAGTAAGTGAGTGTATTATGAGTTCTAGTGATGATTTGATTGATTGATTGGTTGACTGATTGCTTAAACTAGCTTTGCAATATATCTGAGTCGAGCGATCGTTCGATCTGCTGCATGCATATATCGAGTAAGTGAGCCTTTCTTCAACATACATAACGTAAGAGCTGTTTAAATCAAAATATATTTATTTTCATTTTTCGTGTAGATTTATTATTATTAATATTATTATTATTATTATTATTATTATTATTATTATTATTATTATTATTATTATTATTATTATTATTATTATTATTATTATTATTATTATTATTATTATTATTATTATTATTATTATTATTATTATTATTATTATTATTATTATTATTATTATTATTATTATTATTATTATTATTATTATTATTATTATTATTATTATTATTATTATTATTATTATTATTATTATTATTATTATTATTATTATTATTATTATTATTATTATTATTATTATTATTATTATTATTATTATTATTATTATTATTATTATTATTATTATTATTATTATTATTATTATTATTATTATTATCATCATTATTATTATTATCATCATTATTATTATTATTAGATTGTTATAATTAAAAAATTTAGTTTTCTGTTCATTGCTGTAATTGCAATTTGCTTACATTCATTCAACTACATTATATATGTATGTGTATATAAACGTGTGAGTGTATGTGAACGTGTACTTATTTGCTTTAGGCATTGGATCTTATCAAATAAAAAAAACTTATATAATCTAACGAACACAGGTGCACTCATAAAGTATCCGGTTAATATTTTACATTCATGTATGTATGGATGTGTGTATATGTATTTATGTATGTTTATGTATGTATCTACAAGTTTTTTCTCATTATCTTAAAACAAATATATAAAAAAAAATTGGAAAAATACCAGGATTTAGCCTACATGTTAACAGATTTCATATATATTTAATATATATATATATATGTTTGTGTGCGTGTATATATATTAACTATGTATTTATGTAATATAAAAACTTTTTATAAGTAGTATTTATTTTTCTTTAAATATTACTTTGTAATGTATATTTATGAAATATATTATTCATATGCATATGTCAATCTGTGTGAGTATGTGTGTGTGTGCGTGTCTGTGTGTATGCTGATTTACTTAGCTTAGATCCCTACATTTATTTAGATATATATGTATATATATATATATATATATATATATATATATATATATATATATATATATATATATATATATATATATATATATATATATATATATATATATATATATATATATATATATATATATATATATATATATATATATATAATAATAATAATGCTCCATTGGTCGGTCGTTCGGTCGGTCGCTAAATCTTGATATAATTATGTTTATATATTATCTATATAAATACATATCAGCTGTATCGTTCTACGCTATTCTATGTATAACAATTAAGAAAAAAAGTCATTAGTTTGGTCTTAATGCTGTATAAAAGCTTTAAAGGCTAAAATTTGCACAACTGAGAATTGAATTGTGCTGCTTAGGCCAAACTAATTCGTATTTGTATTTGTATTCGTAATTCGTAATTTGTAATTTGTTAAAGTTTTAAATTTTTGTTTTTAATTTTATTAAAGCCATTTTGAAGAATTCACTACCGGCACCTTTTTGAAATATATATACGACAAATATATAAATATATATATATATATATATATATATATATATATATATATATATATATATATATATATATATATATATATATATATATATATATATATATATATATATATATATATATATATATATATATATATATATATATATATATATATATATATATATATATATATATATATATATATATATATATATATATATATATATATATAAATATATATACATATATATATATATATATATATATATATATATATAAAATCAACTTTACCTGTTTCCGCTTAAGGTACAAAAGGCAACTAAGTGTTACTAACCTAGACTATTAAAATTTTTTTGTATTTATTTTCTCTGCCCTGCTCTGCTCCTATGAACAAATACGTCAGTATGTACAATCCGCCTACATATGTATGTGCAATATACATACATACAGAAGCGATGTTTGTCGTAATTCTCTCTCTCTATCTATCTAACTATTTTGTATATAGTTATATGTGTGTGTGTGTGTATCGTTAATATGTATGCGTATCAGTGCTGCCCATGTAACC
>JAWNON010000178.1:77500-82500 GCA_035045945.1 Drosophila anceps
TGATTTTTGATTTATTTTTGTTTGCTGTTTTTTTTTTGTGTTTTGTTTCAGTTCTTTGTTTTTGGATTGGATGATTTTTGGAGGGGTCAAAAAAGTTGAAGTTCAAAAGGTTCTCAGAGAAGGGTTCCGAACTAATATATCTGTCCACACATCACTAAATGGAACAGATTTATTTGTATGTATGTGTATGTGTGTGCTTTTTGTTGTTGTTCTTCTCATAGAAGAAGAATTTTCATTCTTTTTTTTTATTTTTTAGCTAGTGGATAAATTTATTTCTTCTTTGATTGTTCAATTTCAATGCAGCTCGAAGCTAAGATAAATTATCTAGATGGTATATACTGACATAGTCACAGTCACGAGTCAGAAGTCACACACAGTCAATCACATATGTCTCCCTGAATCGACCATAACTGATTGAAATCTCCTGTATGGCTAATTCAAGCTTTACTAAGTCTGTTTCGGGATTTCCAGCTAGAAGCTAGAGAACATTCACAGTTACGAATCACGGATAACAAGTCAATCACATATGCATAGGTGATTCATTGCCTAACTCTACATAAACTGTATCTGATTCTGAATCGCCTTCTAGCAACGAGTAAATCACATATGTGTTTGCATGCTATTTAAAATTTTGATTTCCATTTTCTTCGCTTTTTCAATTATGTTTCGGTTACTGTTTGGGGAAAAGGGGAAGTGAGGTTTGAGGCGGGGTTTTAATATTGCATTATCGTTGCTGCTGGAGTTGTTGTGACTGTTGTTGCTTTTTGTTTGATGTAGTCGTGACTGTTACACAGAACACGAAGAATAGTAATAAAACGTAAGGAGGTAAAACTTTTATTTTTTTGTTGCAGTTTTCTTGTTTCGTTGTGTAGGCATTTGCTTGTGTTTGCCTGTGTTCGTGTGTGTGTAGGTGTGTGTATGTGTTTGTGTGTTAAACACCATCACCATAATAGTTCTTAGCTTCAATCTTGTTCCTGCTATTGCTGATTGTGTGCGTGTTGCTTGTTTCTGTGTTGTTTCAATTTTTTAGTTTTGTTTCTTTGCTTTCGATTCGTTGAGTGTGTGTAGATAGTTTGTGTGTGTGTGTGTGTGTGTTTACATGTACATGTGTGTATGTGCCACTTAAATAATGGACTAAAAATTAACCATTTCCAAATATATTCCTTTCACTCATCATTAGCAATAAACATCGACGTTGTTCATCGCTATTTGGAGCCACTGCAAGTTTCAAGTTAGCATTTTTTTGTGTTTCATTTCTTTTAGATTATTTGTGCATAAAGGTTTGTTGTTGTTGTAGATTTGGTTTTATACATAAATGGCGGAATTGTTTTTGTATTTTTTAAATCTTTTTCATTGATTTTATTTTGCATTTTTTTTTTAATTTTAATTTCAATTTTTTGAGGGTGCGTTTTTAGTATCGTGTTTAGGGACTGCGGATTTTAATATGGGGATGATTGTAGTTGGTTGTTGTTTGGTTGTTGTTGGTTGTTTTGACTGTTGGTTTCTCATTTGCCACCAAGTTGATGTTTCATTTATTTATCAATGTAGTATATATCGTTGCAAATTTTGGGAAAAGGACTTCTTCTATCTTAACAAATTTGCACAGGCAACAAAAGTAAATGAAAATTGGCTTTCTGTATGATTGATATATATATATAAATATATATATATATATATATATATATATGTATATATATATATATATATATATATATATATATATATATATATATATATATATATATATATATATATATATATATATATATATATATATATATATATATATATTTATATATATATATCAATCATACAGAAAGCCAATCCCTTAAAATCTTAAAAATGTAATCGAATAAACGAGTACGCTTTGAATAATTTGCTAACAATTCAAATTATTGATATTAATTAATCGATTATTTGATGGGAGGTGCTTGGTGTACAATGCGTATCGATTGCTTTGCTCACAATTCAAATTATTCTTATCAACTTTTAATGATTGATTTGGGTTATACAGGATTCAAATGATTCAATTGTTATTTGATTATTTTATTATTCGACAAATTGATTGTTCGACTGTTCGATTGTACAGTTGGAGCTGTTTCTGTGCAAGCTGTTTGATTTTTTGGTGTTATATGGGATACAAGTCAATTTATATCAAATAAATTTATTATTTATTATTTGATTAATCAAATCGATTATTATCGATTAGATGCTGCCAATGTGTGCTTTGTTTTTGTGTGCTTAAAACTAAACTTGAATAATTTACAATTGTTGTTTTTGCGTATATATCACCAATTAATCAACTTAAAATTAGTTAATTTCGATTTTTAAACTAAATTAAACTAAGTTCGAAGCTGTATTTATATATGTATGTATATATATATATATATATATATATATATATATATATATATATATATATATATATATATATATATATATATATATATATATATATATATATATATATATATATATAATATATAATATATATATATATAAATATATAAAAATAATATATATATATATATATATATATATATATATATAATATATATATATATAAATAAAATATAAAAATATAAAAAAAATATATATATATATATATATATATATATATATATATATATATATATATATATATATATATATATATATATATATATATATATATATATATATATATATATATATATATATATATATATATATATATATATATATATATATATATATATATATATATATATATATATATATATATATATATACATTTGTGTTAACGTAAAAATGTTTAATTGTGTGTGTGTTAAGCACAATTAAGATAAGTTTTTAGTAAAATACTTTTGTATTTTAGTAATAAAGCTACTTAAATGTAATTGCTGTTGTTGTTCTTATCATTTTTGTATTTGTGTAATGAATACGAATGCGTTCAATTCTTAATTGTTTTTTTTTGTTTTGTTTTTGTTTTTTGGCTGTTGTTGTTGTACTCTTTGATACTCTCTCTAGAGGGTTAACAATTTTTAGTATTATTTGAAAGTATATATATATATATAGTATGGTATGGTATGGTATGGTATGGTATGGTATGGTATGGTATGGTATGGTATGGTATGGTATGGTATGGTATGGTATGGTATGGTATGGTATGGTATGGTATGGTATGGTATGGTATGGTATGGTATGGTATGGTATGGTATGGTATGGTATGGTATGGTATGGTATGGTATGGTATGGTATGGTATGGTATGGTATGGTATGGTATGGTATGGTATGGTATGGTATGGTATGGTATGGTATGGTATGGTATGGTATGGTATGGTATGGTATGGTATGGTATGGTATGGTATGGTATGGTATGGTATGGTATGGTATGGTATGGTATGGTATGGTATGGTATGGTATGGTATGGTATGGTATGGTATGGTATGGTATGGTATGGTATGGTATGGTATGGTATGGTATGGTATGGTATGGTATGGTATGGTATGGTATGGTATGGTATGGTATGGTATGGTATGGTATGGTATGGTATGGTATGGTATGGTATGGTATGGTATGGTATGGTATGGTATGGTATGGTATGGTATGGTATGGTATGGTATGGTATGGTATGGTATGGTATGGTATGGTATGGTATGGTATGGTATGGTATGGTATGGTATGGTATGGTATGGTATGGTATGGTATGGTATGGTATGGTATGGTATGGTATGGTATGGTATGGTATGGTATGGTATGGTATGGTATGGTATGGTATGGTATGGTATGGTATGGTATGGTATGGTATGGTATGGTATGGTATGGTATGGTATGGTATGGTATGGTATGGTATGGTATGGTATGGTATGGTATGGTATGGTATGGTATGGTATGGTATGGTATGGTATGGTATGGTATGGTATGGTATGGTATGGTATGGTATGGTATGGTATGGTATGGTATGGTATGGTATGGTATGGTATGGTATGGTATGGTATGGTATGGTATGGTATGGTATGGTATGGTATGGTATGGTATGGTATGGTATGGTATGGTATGGTATGGTATGGTATGGTATGGTATGGTATGGTATGGTATGGTATGGTATGGTATGGTATGGTATGGTATGGTATGGTATGGTATGTGTATGGTATGGTATGGTATGGTATGGTATGGTATGGTATGGTATGGTATGGTGAGAGAATATAGAG
This sequence comes from Drosophila anceps, assembly GCA_035045945.1. Taxonomy (NCBI): domain Eukaryota; kingdom Metazoa; phylum Arthropoda; class Insecta; order Diptera; family Drosophilidae; genus Drosophila; species Drosophila anceps. The sequence continues at coordinate 81,694 of JAWNON010000178.1, forward strand.
AGAGTTTTCGATTGTGCGTAGGGTAGACCAGGACCATTTTGTGTACGTGAGTGTATGTGTGTGTATTTGCGCGTGTTTCTGTTGTTGTCTGTTGTGTATGTTTATGTATATATATATATATATATATATATGTATATATATATATATATATATATATATATATATATATATATATATATATATATATATATATATATATATATATATATATATATATATATATATATATATATATATATATATATATATATATATATATATATATATATATATATATATATATATATATATATATATATATAAAGAGCCAGAGAGAGAGAGAGAGAGTTTTCGATTGTGCGTGGGGTAGACCAAGACCATTTTGTGTACGTATGTGTATTTGCGCGTGTTTCTGTTGTTTGCTCAACTTTATGCGAATTCTAGACCAATTATACATGTATGCGTTTCAGTGTATGTGTTGGAGTGTGTATGAGTGTGCGTACTTTGCTTTTGGTACAGCATACATCTCTTCATATACACACAAATATACTATTGTCGACTGCTAGCAAACACAAATACATGTGTGTGCTTGTTGTGCGTGTTGTGTGTGTTGTGTGTGTTGTGTGTGTGTGTGTGTGTATGTGCATGCGTGTGTGCTTGTTAGCAGCTATATATGTATATGTATTTAGTATGTGCACAATATGTTGAACGATCTGAACTGATCGGGTCAGAAAGGTTAAAGCCTACATACATACATACATATGTATAAAAATGCCAATTATTTTGTTTCAGCTATGCATTAAATTCTTCTCCCATTTCTGTTTCCTT
>JAWNON010000178.1:87500-127500 GCA_035045945.1 Drosophila anceps
CACACACACACACACACACACACACACACACACACACACACACACACACACACACACACACACACACACACACACACACACACACACACACACACACACACACACACACACACACACACACACACACACACACACACACACACACACACACACACACACACACACACACACACACACACACACACACACACACACACACACACACACACACACACACACACACACACACACACACACACACACACACACACACACACACACACACACACACACACACACACACACACACACACACACACATATACGACGCAATCAGGCCGAACAGCATTGCACGAAGGCAAAGAAGGTGGAAACGACGAAAGGACGATGGACCCACACACTAATTCTTAAGCTTGAGCCATGGATCAATCGTAAGCATGGTGAAATAAATTTTTATCTTTCACAGATTCTCTCTGGGCACGGATGCGCTATCTGAAGCGTTTTGGTCATGAGGAATTTACAGCTAACAACCTCGTCATCACCAGGTTAGATTCGGAGGCAGCGTGGTAGCTAATAAGCTCTTTCGCGGCCACGGTCATGGTGGAGCACCGCAGAATTGAGCGAAGCAGAAGACGAGCTAAGCCCGCTTGCGAAAAAATGCTTTGCGGCCGCCTGCAAGCACCGAGCTCTACAGTTAAATCATGCTATCATTTATAAAGACTGCTAAATTTAATGAAATAAAAAAAGAATATAAAAAAAACACACACACACACCTAATTAAAATAATGCACACATACACACACACATCCCTACACAGTTATGCACAAGTATCAAAAGTTATTAGCTAGTTTCTTTGGGAATTTTTTCGTGGTAGAGGGGTTGTTGTGGGGGTTACAGGTTCAGTGTTTTTAGCCGTTTTAGTGCGTGGATGAATATTGTTTGGCTTTTTTCGGCTTTATCTCAACTTAATGAATGATGATCATCGACCATCAGCGATCACTATCATCAACGTAAGCATTGGCCATTTGTTATACATATGTTGTTTTTTTTAGCGCCTAACTACTGTTTGTTCTTTTTCTTCATCATCTTCTTCCTTATCTGTTTTCGTAGCTCTTCTATATATATATTTTTTTGTATTTTATTACGAAAATGAAAACAGTTACCATCGAAACAATCAAACAAGAAAGAAATTTTACACTTTATCGATTCGACTTGAAGATGCAAAAGAAAAAAAAAAAACAAAAACAAATTGAAATAATAAAAACTATATTTGATTTTTATGTCGAATTTTACGTGTTTTTACAATTAAAAAAAAAGAAAATCCATATGAAAAGTGGCCCAGCAACAGACAGCTGTGCTCCTTAATACCCTGGGCCGCTTTTGCATGGGGACGTTTAGTATCTTGGTTTACTTTAAAATCAAATCGAATGGAATGGATAAATATAATCAAATATATATGTGTATATATATATATATATATATATATATATATATATATATATATATATATATATATATATATATATATATATATATATATATATATATATATATATATATATATATATGTATATATATATATATATTCGTGTTCGTGTGTTCTCGGTGTGTTTAAATAAATCAAAAGTTAAATCAAATTGTAGTGTTAACACACACATATATAGCCGATTTATATGCATGTACGTATTTAAGTATGTTTTCTTTTCAAGTAAAACAAATGATACAGACACATTTCTTTAACGTTAAAATATTTGGACTTCTAATAATTTGTTTTCATAGAAAAATTGTTTTTCTTTTCTTCTTTTTTTTTGATAGTTTTGATTCTAGATTTTTTTTTTGTTTTTGTTTTTTGGTATTTGCATTTGATGTAAAAAATGTAATAATGAGCTTTTGAGCGCAACTAGAGCGAAACAATAGAATAAATAGAGAAATGCTCGGACTCACCTTGTGGAGAGACAGCAAGTTCACCAGATTGTTGTAGCTGGGTATTGAGACCTAATCCATGGATAAAGCAAAAGAAGAATAATATAAGTCAAAATGGAAAGGGACATTGTCCATGTGTTACACACCAATCAAGGCTGGATGATCGAGATTGCTAATCGGAAAATTAAATGCCCCTGGAAACAGTTTGCTCTCGGCCGGTGACATGATGAAGGGCTGTGCAGCATGATGTGTGGCTAGGTTGTCGTTGATCTCATCGTCATTGCCAGAACTAGCGAAAAGAAGAAAAGCAAACGAATAAATTAATATAAGTCAAGAAGTAAGAGTGCTCTAGTTCAGAGAGCAGATATCCGTAATCCAACACTGAGCTGATATCTGATCTAATTGGATTTTTTTAATCAAATTTTCAGTACGTGGGAATGGCATCTCTTTGCCAAAACAAGAGCCTATCTAAACACTTTTTTCAAAATTGTGGAGAAGTGAGGAGGTATTCAAAATCCTATCTCACCAGATTGTATGGTATTCAAGCTACGCTTAAAAACGAAATCAAATCAAATCGATTATTATCGATAGTACGAAAATAGGATGAATTATCGAGAGAAAATATGACCGCGTATGGTACCAACAGAAATAGACACTTCAAATTTGAAGCCTTTTTTGGATTACGGACGGACAGACGGAGATGGCTCGATCGACTCAACAGTCGTCGTCCTGATCAGGACTGGAGTCTTCGATGCCTCCTTCGGCCTCTTACATACATTTGCACAAAACCTATTTGCCCTGAATTCCCATTTTCATCAGGGCTCATCAGGTTAGTTTAGTAAGTAGTTACCTTAAGGAGCCTTTGCCGCCGTCGCCGCTGCTGGAACGATTGGCATCGTGTTCACCTGTGGAATCATTGCTGTGCTCATCATTGACATTGGCGTGAGCATTGTTGTTATTAGAGCAGACCAGCTCCATAGGCTCCGATTTCACGTCCTCGACCCCGCGTGCAAGCGGCGAGGGTGTCAAACTGCCAAGTTTCTCGTTGATAGATATGCCATTGCCATTGCCATTGCCATTACCATTGCCATTGCCATTGCCATTGCCATTGCCATTGCCATTGCCATTGCCATTGCCATTGCCATTGCCATTGCCATTGCCATTGCCATTGCCATTGCCATTGCCATTGTCATTGCCATTACCATTGCCATTTCCGTTCCCATTGCCATTGCCATTGCTGTTGCTACCGTTGCCGTTGCCGTTGCCCGCGTTACCATTGCCTGTGGACCGATTGCCTGTGAAATAGTAGAAAAATGGAAAAGGGAGTCAACGATTCGGTCTAAGCATCTCTGTCTCTCAGTGCTGTACTTACGCTTCTCTTCCTTGAGTGGCGGCGTATTATTGTTGTTGTGGTGTTTGATCGTACTAAAGTCGGCCGGCGTTAGCTGGGGCGAGGCGCTGCGCGCATGCAGTTGAAGATCGGGACTGCTGTTGTTGTTGCTATTGGCAGAGAGGCCGTTGTTGTTGTCGGCGCTGCGCAAACGTTTGAGGGCATGCGATGTTGTCTCATCGACAACGCCGCCGCTGTGATGCATCATGGCCATGCGCTTTAGCAGATTGTTATTAATATGCTGCGGCAGCTGCTGTGGCGGCGGCGGAGGCGGCGGCGAGCCACCAACCTGGCGGCTACTAAACAATGTGGCAGCCCCATCATCGTGCATCGACGACCCATGATGTGAATGTGAGTTGAGTGGCGTGCGTATGCCCGCATTTGCCAAGTTCTGTATCTGTGCCAAGTGCTATACAACGAGATGAATCAGCTAAGTCCATATAAGGAAGAGATACTGTACTTACGTTGTGCGTATCCTCAGCCTGTTGCTGTGTTAAGCCCGAGACGCGCAGCACTTCGGCGGTCTTTAAGAAGGACTGTAGCGACTTCTGATGCACATTCACTTCACCATGGTATATGAATTCCACTAGCGAGTGCAGATCCATGAAATTGACATCTTGTAGCAGGATGACCGGATGTTTGCAGGGTGTGCTCTGTGGCAAAGGTTAAAAAAAAAAACAGAAGTATATATTTAGATCAAGACAGTTAGCAACAATAACCTGCGACTCGAATGTGCGCTACCTCCTTTGGCATCTTCTGCTTCTCTTCCTCCTTCTTATTTTTTTGCCCACACATGGATGCCAACTGCTTCAAGTTGACCCCATTTTCACCCCCCCCCCCCTCCTCTCCCTCTTCTGAGCCAATTTACAGTTATATGTAGATTTCATTTTATCATCCAAGTGGCAAAAACCAACAAAGGGCCTCAAAATTGGGTCAAGTTACGGCGTCTTTGTTATTATTGCACGCCTTGCAAGCCTCCAGTACCAGTTTCAGTTGCAATTCCAGTCCCTATGCCAGCCCCAACACCAGCATCAGCAACGATCCTATATTTCAACGTCTGCCTTGTCTTTATATGCTCCGTCTCGGTCTTCATCTCTCTGTCTCCGTCTCTCTATCTTCCTCTGTCTTATTTACTTATATCGCAATTTATTTTCAGATTTGCCAATGTAAACGTCTCTACATGTATACTATATATATATATATATATATATATATATATATATATATATATATATATATATATATATATATATATATATATATATATATATATATATATATATATATGTATACATGTATATATATATATATATATATATATATATATATATATATATATATATATATATATATATGTATATTATATATATATATATATATATATATATATATATATATATATATATATATATATATATATATATATATATATATATATATATATATATATATATATATATATATATATATATATATATATATATATATATATATATATATATATATATATATATATATATATATATATGTATGTAAGTAAAATGACAAGATACACAAGCAGAGACAGAGCCAGAGGTAGGCGCTGAGGCAGAGACATAGGCAGATTGGGAATTGAGGTCAAGACGGCAGCGATCGAGCGATCGAGCGATCGTCATATCCCAAACAAGCACCTACAACGAGTTTACGGCAAAGAGAAAAGCACAGAAACTGCAGATAGACAAAGATACATGAGAGAGAGAGAGAGGACAGATACTGAGAGATAGAGAGGACAGATACAGAGAGAGAGAGAGAGAGAGAGAGAGAGCAGAAGAGAGAGGGAGAAAGAGAGAGAAGGAAAGAGAGAGAGAGAGAGAGAGAAAGGGAGAGAGAGAGTGAAGCAAGCAAACGGATCAATGATATTCGTTTTTGTAACCCAATGCTGAAAACTGAACATAAAATGCAGCAGAGAAAGGGACAAAAACAGAGACAGAGAGATTCGCTAAGAGAAATTCTTTTGGGAGACAAGTGATCTGCAGCAACAAAGCCACCAAAGAGAAATAGTTAAGACCAATGGGCGGCTAAAAAAAGAGTCGTAAGAGTTGTTGGCCGCGCTTGCCTTTAGCCTTTCTCTGTGCCCAAAATGCAAATTGTGTGTGTTTGCTAAATGGGCGTGGCAGCAGGAGGATTTTCAGTCAACAGTTTTGCAGTTAACAATTCACAGTTGAACAATTGCCAAAATGCTTTTAAAAGCGCTTAACTGACGCCCCTTTCGGACCCAACATTGTCCCTCCGATGAGAGCACTTCATTTCTTGTTGCTGTTATTGTTGTTGTGTGTCTGTTTTGCAGTTTTACACCTAATTAAAATAATGCGCTGCAGTTAATTAAATATTTATGCATAGGCACAAGGCGTCGCCAACAAGAGATCAAGAGAGAGAGAGAGAGGGAGGGGGGAGAGAGGGAGAGAGGCAGAGCAAAGTGGCAAAATGTCGCCAAACTGGAGCCGGACTCAAGCAGAGGCTGGACTTCAGCTATAGCATGTCTGTTTGAATCTTTGTTGCTGTTGTTGCTGTTTTTGTTGTTTTTGTCGTTGTTTTTGTATGTATTTCAAATTGAATTTACAAACTTCTGGCTGACTCGTATTGTTGCACTTCCAACAAAGTTTTTGTACTAATTTCTTGGTATATAATTATTTTAGCATTTTATTCTTCTTCGCCTCCTCCTCCTTGTCCTTTTCTTCTTCTTCTCTCGCTCTTTTTTTGTTCCTTCGTTGTTGTCATTGTTGCAGTTGTAGTTTGCTTCGAATTTAGTTGTCTTTTTTAACAAATTAAATGACGACTTTCTGTTGTCTGTCTGTCCGTCCGTCCGTTCGTCCGCTCGTCCGTTTGTTAGCTTGTCTGTTGGTATGTTTGTCTATTCTTGTTCTTTTTCTTGTTGTGCTTCATTATCATAGTCGTAGTTTCGCGTTTGGCTAAAAGTTTCTGCGAAATTTATTGGCCGGACAGCTTGTAAACCTACAGCTTGGCGTAGCTAGGTACACCGTGTCGTATACACAATATGCCAAGGTATATATACTCGCAAAGGTTGACGTATTGTCAGCTGTAAAGCAATGCCGCCAACCATTACCAAACGCCGATGGCACTAAAAGCACCAATTGTTCCTGCTTTCAGTTTGTGCTGTTCATTTATCTGGCTGCGTCTAAAAATTTTACAAAACTCAAAGTTTTCTATCATGTTAACAAATCACGTCGTAGAGCGAATATTTACCAAGCCAAGCAACAAAACTAAGAACTGAAAAGTTTGTAATTTATATAATTTCTGCTGCAATGCCAAAACTAAAGGCAAAGGCAAAGGCTTTCTACTAACCAAAACCACTAATCAATCCACTAACCAATTCGCTAACCTAACAGCCCAAACCCCAGTGACAGCTCAAACAATTCAAATGGCAAAGTTTTTGGCAGGCAACTCCGAGAGAGAGGAAGGCAGAGGAAGAGGCGGGGGCAAGAGGTCTCGAGAGTCTCGAGGCCTGCTAAAAACCGCAATTGCGTGCAAATATTTTTGATGCAGTCACAAATTTTTTTTGTTTTGGCGGACAGGTAAACGAGGCAACGACTTCCATAATTTTAATGTCATAATAAAACAAGTACGAATTCTCCAATCGAATGTGGACGACTAACACATTCCCATCGAAACGATGCGAAATCAATTGCTAGATGTAAACGAACAAATCAGACACTCAAATACCCTCAACCGGTGTATTGGATGGAGTGTGCCTGACTTGCAGCTACCCGGACAACGCGTCCCGATATTTTGCAGACAGATAAAGAGAGGCAACAAGTCAACCGTCGATAAATGAGATGGAGTGTGCCCGACTAATAGATACCTGTGCCACGATTTTCGATCGAGAGAGAAAAACGCACACAAAGATCGCCCTAACTGTTTGATATTGATGATGAATGTATGAATGGATTAGAGCTCGCCTATATATCCAGTAAGAAGACTTCGATTGCATTGTAGTTCCCGTTCTCTTGCAAGGTGTTCCACAATTTCACAATTTGTGCTGCTGACTCGTTAGACGAACTTCGTTTGGGCTTTGCCTCTTGGTCCAGTCACATGTAGCTCAAAAAATTGCCTGCCATAAGACAGTTGCAGTGGGAACTTTTTGCAATGACCTCGACTGTACCCCATGTCCCATAATGTTGCAGTCAGTTGTCGACATTTGGCGTGCTGTCGTTTCTTATTCTTCGTATACTTCTTCTGTTCTTGTTGTTGTTGCAATTGTTGCCTGTTATACTTATAGTTGTAATAGTTGTTGCGCAACTAAATAAATTAAAATCCAAACAGAAGACGGTAACCCCATTACCACGCCCCTTTAACTGGCTGTCATCATATTTTTTAGCTAAATGCCCAGCTAGGAACTTTTTGCCTTAATAGTTTACACCACGCGCACGAAACGTCGCAAGCAAACAAACTTGCAACATTTGCAGGCCGACAAAAGTCAACTGACTTCCCTCTCTCTCGCTCTCACACACATGTGTGTATGTGTATAAAATAGTGTATATAAACTTTGTTATGACTGTGTTGCTTCATCGTCATCTTTATGATCATTGATTTGTCAATTGTTTCGCTTTGACTTCCTTGGCCGTGTCGTGAATTGGGATGCCATGGGGCACGATCTTTTTGGATTTGGTATCTGTGTCTAAGTTTCTTTCTTTTTCTTTTTTTTACTTTTTTCGTTTTGCAACTCGCAATATATTATGGTGACCTACTTAGCCCAGACAATGCGCAAGATAAGGAGCCTAGCGAAAGAGCGAGGGAGAAAGAGAGAGAAAAAGTGAGAGGCATAGAGAGTAAGAGCACATGTGCCTGGAATGCATCCTGTTTGACATCTATATACAAACACATACACAAGTATATATATATATATATATATATATATATATATATATATATATATATATATATATATATATATATATATATATATATATATATATATATATATATATATATATATATATATATATATATATATATATATATATATATATATATATATATATATATATATATATATATATATATATATATATATATATATGTAAAAGAGAACTCAAAACAGTTTTAAATCTTTTATATCTTTGTGTTTGGAAAAGTTTAGCTAGAGATAATGCCCTGTTCTTATGGTGGCAATAGCTTAGATCAAAAGATCAAGGGACTTCAATATGTTTCAATATAATTCAGATTTCTCAACGAAATTGAAAAGAGTGAAGATGGTAGCAATAGCAACTCGATTTCATCGATTGCAGGGTATTCGACAAAGATAATGTAAACTCACCTTCAGCAGATCGCGGAAGTAAGGGCTGCATGCGGAGAGGACGACACGGTGCGCTTTTATGCTGCGTCCCTCGCAGGCGAGCGTCACGTCGACAAAGTCCTCGTCGTCGCGAAGATTCTCGAATGCCGATGTGATACTGCTCTGATAGTTGTTCCATCGTAGACAGAAATGTTGTGTTTCGTCCATGTTGATTTGTTCTTCTTCTTCTTCGTCTTCTTCAACTGATGTTGTGTAACGGTTATTCAGCTCGATTGTTGCTGTTGTTGGGATTTCAGTTGTTATTGTTGTTGTTGCCGCTGTTGTTGTTGTTGCTGTTGTTGTTGTTGATGTTTTCAACTGCCAAGCGTTGTTGTAGTTGTAGTTGTTGTTGTTGCTGTTATCCTCGTCAACTGTGAAAACAACGCTGGCTTTCTTCGTGGTCACCTTTTTGCGTATTTTGGCGGCTTTTTATTGCACCGAGGGAAAAAATGTTTTGTGCTCTCTGATGCTGCTGCTGCTGATGCGTTTGCTGCTCACATGCGCACACATACACGCACGTAGGCACACGTACGCATGCACTGCTTAGGGTATTTTTTGTTGATTTTCTTGTTGTCGGTGCTGTTTCCTTTGTCTGCTCCAACAATGATGATGCTGATGCTTTTGCTGTTGCTATTGCTGATGAAAATCACTTTGACTATTTCACTAATATTTATTTAGCTGCAAGTGGACAAAAGCAGAGAGAGAGAGAGAGAGAGAGAGAGAGAGAGAGAGAGAGCGGGAGAGACAGTTAGATTAGTAATTCAATCGGATTCAAAATTCATTAAGCTAAAAATGTATATATATTTTTATTTATAATAATTTGATATTTATTAATGTTTATTTACGTGTTATTTTTCTCATCATTTATTTTATTTTCGCATTTATTATTATTAATTTGTTTTTATATTTTTTTTTCATTATTATTATTTTGTGTATTTTAGATTTGATTAGTTTTATATTAAATTTAAATGTTCTTATTTTTTATTTTTCTTTGATTTTATTTTTAAATTTTTTTTTTATATATTATCTATATAATCTATACATATCTATATTAAGTATATTTATTTTCAGCTTTTTTTATTTATATGCATAAAAAAAATTTTTTTTTTTTATTCAATAAAATGTTTTTTATTTGAAAATATTTGACTACGGTGTTTTTAAATTTGATATTAAGCTTTATTCTTATGAGTCAGAAACCTAACCTTAAGTCTAGTGTGTCTACTGCTGAGGTTGTAGGGCTCAGTATTGGTCTATTATATATTCTTAATTAATAATTTGTAAGGGTCAACATTCTTCTCTATTTTAGAGTTCACATACATACATATGTATGTATGTGGCCCTTATCTATTTCTATTGCACTACATGGTAGTCGTCGAGTGTGTAGCAGGCATGTTTACAATCTTTGTATATTTGTATGTTCATGTTTTTTTCATTATTTAATTTTGATCACTATTTAGTTTGTTGTTGGCTTAGTATTTACATATATCTTTTAAGCATGTCATATTTTGATTTTCATATTTTTAAATGCTCTATTTATTTTGGTTTTTTTTCTTTAATTTTATTTTTATCATTTTAATTTTTTATTTGCATTTTTATTCATTTATTGATATATTTTTCTGAATTTGTTTTTCATTATTTTACTCAAAACTTATATTTACATTGTCTAAGCATTATAATTCTGATTAAACCGCATAAATTTTAGTGTCAAAAGTATAAGTTAATTATATTATTCTTTAAGAATTATATACAACTCGTTTGACTTGTTTTGATAGCCAAAAACTGTATTTTTGCACATTCGTTCATTTTGCCTTCCACACACACACACACATTGGCATTTGCTGGCAATCGAGTGTGAGAGGGTGAGTGAGCGAGAGAGAGAAAGGGAGAGAAAGAGAGAGAGAGAAAGAGGCAGAGAGAGAGAGAGAGACAAAGAGAGAGAGAGAGAGACAGAGAGAGAGAGAGAGAGAGAGAGATAAAGAGATGGAGAGGGAGAGACAGTGAGAATGAGACTGCGAGAGGTGGGGTAAGCATTTTTTGCTGCTTGTTTTTAATTTTACGCTGCGATAAAGTGCAACAATTGCAACATTTTGCATAAATGTTCGAAAATTGTTAACAAATGCAATTTAAAATTTTAGCCAAACCACGGCGACAATTTGTGTGACATAGAAACAAAAAAAAACGACAAAAAAAAATCAAAAAACAATGCATAAAAGAACAAAAATAAAAAACTAACCAAGCAAAAAGAGGAAGACGCAGCAGCAGAATAAGAGACAAAATACATTAAAACGAATACAATTTAATTTTATATGTTTTCTTTTTCTTTTTACTCATAACGACTGCCAAAAGCAATGAGCAACAACAGTAACAACAACAAAAAGCACGCCAAGCGCGAAAAATTGAGCAAACGCATCGCAAATAACTAAAACACTTGTAGTGCACAAATTTCAATGTGCTTTTCGCTTTTCGCTTTTCGCATTTCGTTTTTCGTTTTGTCTTTTTCATTGTCTTTTTCTCAATTAGCAAAGGATAGTTATGCTTCTCCTTCTACTTTCGCTCTCTCTTTCTCTCTCTCTCTCTCTCTCTGTCTCTCTCTCTCTCTCTCGTGTATGTTCACTGCGATAGCAGAGCAAGGCAAAGCAAAGCAAAGCAAATACAGACACGCATTCAAAAGCTTACTCATGTGTGTGTGTGTGTGTGTATGTGTGACATTGAAAGTGAAAACTATCAGATAATAAGTCAAGGCGTGCTTGCGAGTGTGTGCGTTGCACTTTTTAGCTATGCTAAAAATAGACAGCAGCAGCAGTGAGCCCAGTTCCTATGTGAGGGTATATACATATGTATGTATGTGTGTAGGCATGTGTGCTCCCTCTATTTTATTCTTTTTTATATAGAATGCAAAAGCTGCATCATTTAGAGTACATATTTATGTACATACCTTCCGAATGGGTGCTCAGCCACTGGCATCCTACTAACCACCTATGCACGTATGTACATATATACATATGTACATATGTATGTATACATATGTTTGGCACACGTTTTTGTGTATGTTCGTATGTCTCTAATAGTTCATTAGTGTTGCGAATGCCAACAGAAATATATTATTATTATGTGTACAATTTTTTGTATGTGAATTTCGCACAGCAAACATTTTGTTTTTGTTTTTATTATTAATGGTAATAGATTCTGTTTTTTGTTATTGTTTTTTGTTGTATTTGCTTTGGTTTGGTTTAAGTTGAGTTGAGTTGAGTTGAATTGAGTTGAATTGAGTTGAGGTAGAAATGTTGTTTGCGTATACGTAATATGGTAATTTAAGAAATGCTATCCGCTGCTGACTTGAGATCTTGGCTTAGACGTTAAATGCAAATAACATTGGCACCGTACGAAACAATCAAGTACAAATAAAATATACAAAAAAAAAAATGAATAAAAAAAACACACACACACTTATTAATTACCGAACCGAACCGAACGACCGACCGACCGAACACGCACTAAAAACTATTTAGCTACATACATGTATGTATGTATGTATGTATGTATATGTATGTGTGTATGTCTACACATATGCAGGCTTGCAAGTATTGTATCTAGGCGTATGTTTGTATGTATTGGACTCGAGGTGGAAGCTGAGCTGCATTGCGTTAGCGACGCTTGCAGGATCGCTTAGAATTAAGTTGGGCTGATGGAAGCTCGCTTCCAGTGAACTGAAACGCTGAGAACGGGAGGAACGCTGGGAAAGCAGCAGTCGGCGGCCAACCAGCGTGTTGGACTTTTTGTTGCGTTTGATGATTGCAAGCGTAGAAACTCAACTGAATTCGTGTTAAAGAAGAAGAGAGTGCTCGAGTGCCTCAGGCAGCCAGGCGGCCAGGCAGCGACGGCAGCGTCGACTGCGCGCAGCAGCAGCAGCAACAGCAACAGCAACAGCAGCAGCAGCCGCAGCCGCCGCAGCAGCAGCAACAGCAACAGCGGCAGCGATAGCGCGCAAAAAAGCGCATTGGGCAGGGACAGGGGCGACGACAGTCGAAAGCACACACAAACAAGCAAAAAAAAAAACACTAAACTATTCACCGCAATTTTGGCAACAGCAGCAGCAGCCGCCGCGCCTGTGTGTGTGCAGGAGAGAGAGAAAGAGAGGGACAACAACAAACGTGCGCACGCTCTGTTGCGTCGCTGCTGTTCTGGCCAGTCCCAATCCCCCGATCCCAGCCCCCCCCATCTTTAGCCACTCAAATGCTAGGATCGTCAGGTAAGCAGACAGGAACAGGAATGCCAATGCTTCAGTGTGTGTGTGTGTGTGTGTGTATATACATGTGTGATCACTGATCTGTGCCTATGCATATGTATGTATGTAGTGGGGGAGGCGGGGAGGGGGAGAGGAGCACACAATGAATTGAACCTGAACTTGAGTATTAGAATGTGTGCGCGCTTGTGCTTTCAATTCCCACCACTACGAAACATGCTCAGCGACGGGCCAAACCGAACGCAGACACACAAGCGCACACACACGTACACAGAGGCAGACTGTTGGTACGGCTGCAGCAGCAGCGACGCACTCACTTACACAGAGAAAGAGAGAGAGAGTGCCAAATAAAGTTTTTGGCGCAGTCCAGTATTTAATTTTTGACTCTCGATCTCTCACCCTCTCTTTCTTATGCGCGCTCTCTCTCTCTCTCTCTCTCTCTCTAACGCTCGCGCCTAGTTTATAGTATGTGTATATATACAAACATATGTGTATGTATACGTGATTGGGTGTGTGTGTGTGTAGCTGTGACTTTTGTGCATAGAACAAAACTCCGTTGCGGTCGACAACGTAGCCACTGCGCTAACGCTAACACCGAAGCTGACGCCAACGCTAACGCTGACTAATATCAACAAAATGAATAGGCAGATAATGTGCATGCATACATACATACATACATACATACATATACATACATGCATAAGAAAGACAAACAAATAAACTAACAGGCTGAACGATTAACAATTTCAGTTTTGCTTTCCCTCCCCACTGAACAACTTTTGACACTTTCAACTTGCATTCAAACACATACATACATACATATGTATGTATATATTAGTGTGTGTTTCGCATCTAATTACCATTACGAGCAACAAATTCGTGATTAGCGCCTCTACCTCACTTTCCCCATCTCCCACTCTCTTTGCGAACTATCACATTACAATTGCAATTGCAATTGCAATTCATTCGAAGTGGAGCCCGCCGGTGGGCCGAACGGTGGGAACGACTCAAGTTTCTAATGCAAACCAAAACATTTTATTTAAAAAAATAAAAAATAAATAAACATCGCCACTCTCGTTGGAAAGAGGCGCAGCCACGGCAGGAGAGCGTGTGACCGTGACCGTGGCCCAGCAGTAGCTGCTTAGCTAAAGAATATTGGAATATGGAACATCAAAAGAAATATATGTACATGCATACATATGTACATATTCATTTGCAGTATCTCCTTACGTATATTTCGACTCATATTCGTGTGTGTGTGAATGGATCAGATAGATTTCGAACTCGAAACTTTCGACTCACGTAGCCAACTAGCATGTGCACACATAGTACACACAGACTTCCGTCAGCTTCGTTAAGTTTGCTAAACTAGCATGTGCACACATAGTACACACACTTTCGTTAGCTTCGTTAAGTTTGCTTTGCTAATTCGATTCTTCGATCTGTTGTTTTGTTGCTGCCTTCGATCCATTTCGAATTGTATTTAATGTGACATTTTGTCCGAAAAATGTATAAAACAACAAAATAACATAAAAGATCTTCGCTCGTAGTGCTTACGAACTTTCAAGGCTAAATACTACATTTTTGTGCTGTATTTGCTGCTGTTGTTTTTGTTGTTGCTGTTGCTGTATTATTATTAAATTTTGTTTGCCGCATTTCGCTGCGCACTCTCTACGCCAGCCAGAGCAAGCGCAAAAGCGGAGCGGTGAAAGGCAGAACGAGAGCCGTCGACGCCGCCGCCGCAGGCACAGTCACAGTCGCAGCCGCAGTCGCTGCTGGCTGAACAGCTTTTAAAATAGTTCTAGAAAAAGTGTTCGTTGTTGTTTTATTTCTTCAGCCCGTTTTTTTTTGGCATTGCAGTTTTTTTCTTCATATTTAATTTCGAACGTGCGTGTTTGTGTGTGTATGTGTGCGTATGTATAAAGCAATTATTTGGTTGAATGAGCGAAAAAAACAGCAACGCCAAACATATGAGATTAGATAGAGAAGTAGTTTGTTCGGTTGGAAACTAAACTAAATTTTATTTGTGTCATTCACAATGGTACGTTCGTTACTGTGTGTGTGTGTGTGTGTGTGTGTGTGTGTGTGAGTGTGTGTATGTGTGTGAATGTGTGTGTTTGTGTGTGTGTGTATGTGAGTGTGAATGAGCATGAGCATTTTTATCAAACAGGACTGCCCCTGTGCTACTCTACTCATATTAACTCTACTCATATTAACTACATTTAACACTCACACATACATACATATCAACTGAGGAATCTAACAGTTATACATCCCACACATACATACATACATAAATTCTTACAGATTAATCCCATTTAGTCTATTATATTTGTATTCTATTTATAGGGTATCTAGCAGTCTACTCCTTTTAATATGCTGCATTTTTGTCTGCTCTCTTTTTTACGCTGCCTCGCTTGGTCTGTTCCCCATGTGTGCGGCGTTTGCGTTTGCTATTTCAAGGTTAGCTTTAACTGCGATATATATATATATATATATATATATATATATATATATATATATATATATATATATATATATATATATATATATACAGAGCAACAGACGCGTCTCATCTAGTAGTGCTCTATCAGTTGGCTCTGCTCGCCGGGGCAGCCGCTTGGCAACGCAAATTCCACTTCGTGCCATTAAGTAGAGCGCGCTTGGAAGGGTAGGGGGTGGGGTGGGGTGGAAGAGGACTATGCTTGTTTACAGAGAGCTCATTGAACAAGGTCAGTCCCACCCGCAGACACAGAGACATAGTAGAAGTAGACATAGAGAGATAGACACACAAACATATCGCCACTTGTTGCGGATAGATGGAGACACGAGTCAACAGAAACCCTCTCTCTCTGTCTGTGTGTGTGCCTACAATTTGTCGGTCTCCTGGTTTTGTTTTGGCTTCTCTCCTTCCTCCAGTTACCCACACACACATTATGCCGGTCAAATGTAAAATCTAACGTCCGCACACAAACACACCCACACACTCACACATATTTATATATCGATATATGTACATGCACAAGCACATAGTCAAGCAAGCAGACACAGCAGCGAAAGCGAAAGTTTTATGTAAAAACTAGAACGAGAGACGACGACAACGACGAAGACGACGATGACGACGACGACGACGACGACGACGACGACGACGACGACGACGACGACGACGACGACGACGACGACGACGACGACGACGACGACGACGACGACGACGACGACGACGACGACGACGACGACGACGACGACGACGACGACGACGACGACGACGACGACGACGACGACGACAACGACGACGACCACGACGACGACGATGACGACGCTGGCAATGACGATGACGACGACCATTACAAAAACAGCGTGGAGTGGGGCAGCTCGGTCTGCACATGCGAGTGTGTGCTTACATGAGTGCGCGTGTCTGTGTATGTGTGTGTGTGTGCCAGTGGGCTAGACAAAGGCTAGACAGATGCCGGCATACATATATATGTACATATGCATGTATCTATGTATGTATGTATGTATGTATGCTGCTGCGGAAGGGGAAGAGCAACAAGAGCCACAACAAACACGAGTGCAGCAACCACATGCAGTTGCAACAGGCTTGTTGCACATGTTGTGTGCGGCGCGTGTTGGGTTACCTGATTTGTCTATTAATTAGACGAATAGACTAATTACATGTAATTGAATGACATCTGCTTGCTGTGACTGTGACCAATAGAAACCCGCAAAGCTTGCTATGGAGAGCGAGAGCGTCAGAGGGCGAGGCGAATACTATAACGATATACATACATACATGCATACATACATACATACATACATGCATACATGCATACATGCATACATGCATACATGCATACATGCATACATGCATACATACATACATACATACATACATACATACATATACACATATGTGCATACATACACAAAATTCATAACAAAACCTAATTTTTCAACTCGTAAACTGAGTCCAAGTTCAAGGTCTTGCGTTCAACGTTTCTGGCTCTGGCTCTGCCTCAGTCTCTGCTGCTGCTGCGAGCAGTTTTGCTGCCTAGAGGCATAGTGTTTGTGCACGAGTGTGACGGAAACAGCAGCTGAGGCCCAACCGATGCGCCATTAGACTGCAGAAAAAGCTGCTCGCGCTCTATTGTGGGACTCACTCTCTCTCTCTCCCTCTCTTTCTCTCTCTCTGTGTAAGTAAGAGAGCGAGAGAGGAACTGAGCAAACGCGTGGCGTTCAACAAACACTTTCAAACAGGCAGCGCGCCAGAGACTCAGGCGCAGACGTAGACACTAAATACAAATACAAAGACTCTGCGAACGTTTTTGCACTGTATCTGTGTGTTGTGTGTTTGTTTGTTTCCTTTGTTGGCGTCTGTCTATCTTTCGATATATACATACATACATGCATACATACATTACATATGTACATGCATGCATATATATGTATGTATGTATGTATGTGAGTATTTCGGGTTGTAGACACACCATGCAAAAATTAAAATTGGGAACTGGCTGCCTGGATGAGCTCAGCAAAGACTTTGCGACTGTTCTATGACTGGGCTGGCGATGGTGGAAGGGGGTAAGTGGGAAGCGGAAGGGGGTTGCTCACGATGCTGGCGACTCTTCCAGACTTCCAGACACAAATAAAAGACAACTGCAACTGTCTGTCTAGCTGTCCCTCTCTCTCTGTGCCTGTCGGTCTGTCTGCTAAGCTTGTTGTTCTTGTTCTCTGGAGTTCAACTTTCTATACATGCGTGTGTGTGTGTGTGTGTCTGTGTGCTCCTGTGTCTTCCTGCCTGGCTGGCTTGGCTGCCAGCGCGTGGTCACGTTTGTCTACTTTAATTTCTGCTCTTCTTTGCTTTTTGCTTTACTGTTGTTGTTTGTGTGTTATTTTAGCTGCTCGATCGCTTTAACGCTGACAAAGTTGATTTCTATTGTTGGTGCCCGCCGCCGTCGCAGTCGCTACCGCTGCTGCTACCTTTGTTGTTGTTGTTTCTGTTGTTGTTGTTGTTTTATAGTATTTTTTTTTTGCTAATTTGACCTTCACCTTAACCTAGTCATCGTCTGTCGGGCATTCGGTCGTTTACCTCATGCCAAAGTCGAAAGCAACAAAAAACAACAAGCTTAACAGTCACTACTTTGTGTATGCATTTGTGTGTCTGTGTGTGTGTGTGTGTGTGTGTGTGTGTGTGTGTGTGTGTGTGTGTGTGTGTGTGTGTGTGTGTGTGTGTGTGTGTGTGTGTGTGTGTGTGTGTGTGTGTGTGTGTGTGTGTGTGTGTGTGTGTGTGTGTGTGTGTGTGTGTGTGTGTGTGTGTGTGTGTGTGTGTGTGTGTGTGTGTGTGTGTGTGTGTGTGTGTGTGTGTGTGTGCAAATGAGAACAAGATTTCAATGTACATACATACATATGTATGTATGTATATACATAGATGCTTGCCTAACTTGTTCCCTGCCACAACTATCACACGCACACACATACACAGATATACACTCTCACACACAGATACATACACACATGCTCAGTAGTGATCGCACAACTATTGACGTCTGCAGCTTTCACTCAAAAAAGCTTCATGCGGCGGTCGCTCGCTCAACTAGTTTCTGTTTGTAGTTTACGTTTCTATTTGAGCGCTTTTTGCTTATCTAGCGCCGACGTGTCGGCTCCGTCGCCGTCGCCGTCGCATCGCTGCAAACTAGCTGTAAGTTTCCCCAATCGAGCAGCTGCGCCGCTGCTCTTGAGCGCAAATAGTTTCTGGGCTAGAGCTAGAGCTAGATCGACGTGCATTTTCCAGTGTTGCTTAGTTGAGTGTGCGACGCGTTTGGCTCTGGTCGTTTGTCGTTAGTTTCGTCCACAAAATGGCGTCGATAGTGGTGATAGTTTCCCGAGTGCCAATTGTTAACTGGAAGTTGGAATGTGCAAAGTGGCAAATGGAAAAAGCTAGAGAAAAAGGCCCAAATTGAAAGCGTTTACATCGCAATCTGTGGCAAAGGTGAAGTGAATTTATAATTTTGTATTTTTTGTTGGTTGATTTCGTCGTCGAATTCGCCGCGTCGCTGTCGTCGCCGCTGCGATGCGATGCGAGGGCTTTGAACTCGTGACGTTCGCATACCCGTTCAACGGCCCGCAGATCACAAGTAACGAAATCGCCCTCGCCACACCCCGCCCCAACCCGCCTCACCTCCACCTAGTTGCTCTAGTGAAAAAGTGTAACATAAATCAAAGTGCGCCGAGTTCCATTAAACTGGGACGCCTTAGATAACCGCTCGTCCTCAACCAAAGAAAAAAAAACACCACCCCCAACCCCACCACCTCCACCCCCCCTGACCGAAGCAGCAGCAGCAGCGGCCAATCAGTTATTGCCCCCAACCTTGCGAAGCTCTCCGCCACTGAGCATTGAACTGCGAAATGGAAGCCATCAATACAACTGGATGGATGTACATACATATGTACATATGCAGTTACATAGAGGTAAATATATATACATACATGCATATATACATACACTGCTCATATGTATAATAATATAAATATATAAATACACGCATTTGTGTGTTTATCAGTTGTAAACTTCGCCTCGAATTCGAACTATATTAATGTAGTCATTTTCCAATTAGTTTTGCCGCTTCTGAACGCAATTCGAATTCGATTAATTGGATTTCGAATTTTACTTACTTTCGCACTTCAGCTTGTGCTTCCAATTAGCCCTACGCTTTCTTATTGGACCTACATCTCTTTCGAGTTGTTTGTTTGTTTGTATGCAGCGCAAACTAATCACAATCGCAGGACTGTTAATATGCTGGCGCAGCACTTTGCAGTCGCCGTGTGGCCCACAAAAAGCAAGAAGGCACTTTCAAAAGTAATGCAGAGCTGCCGAAATTGCTTGCCAGTTGAAAGCAAAATGCATTTAATTTTAAAATAACTACACACACACACACACACACAGATACACACACACACACACACACACACACACACACAGATACACACATCCACACATACAGAGGGAGAGAGAGATACACTTACACGAATTGCTGGCATGAACAATGCCTACAACGCAATGGTTTGCAAAACAGACACCCAAAAACAACAAAAAACAAATACAGCTCTACCCAATGTGTGCGAGAGAGACAGAGAGAGAGAGAGAGAGAGAGAGAGAGAGAGAGAGATAGAGAGAGAGAGAGAGGGAGAGGAGAGAGTAAAAGCTAAAACAAAAGTTAGCTGCGCATTGGTCTTGCCTGCACGCTCTCCGCTGCGCGCGCGCTCTCTCTGCCATCGACAATCCGTGTACATATGTGTGTGTGTATGTGTCTATGCATACATGTGTGTTGTATGTACATATGTATGTACATATATGTACTTATTCACAATTTAATTCGTGTTACATGGCATTTGCTTGTTTGCCTTGCAATTTACGCAGCACTCTCTCTCTCTCTCTCTCTCTCTCTCTCTCTATATTATATATATTATATATATATATATATATATTCATACACATAGGTTTGCGAATTTCTGCACAAATAAGCAAACTCCTACTCGCTGCAAGAATTGTATTCAATTGACACACATACGCAAATACATACATACGTATGTACATATGTATATATGGCATGCATATGCACGCATATAGGCCTCAAGTAGCCTCGCTTCCCCCTCCATCCTGCCCCCTCCCCCTTTCTTGCTCTACACGACGTCGACCGCATTGTCGCCTGTGCAGGCGCAGCTGCATTTGTATTAGTGAACGAGCTATATATTTTTTAAAGCTTTGTGCGTTGTCGTTGAATATTTGCTCGCGACTGATTGTGTGTGTCTGTGTGTTTCTGTGTGTGTGTGTGTGTGTGTGTGGCTTGCATACGAAGGCGAGAGTACGCGTATTAGCATTTCTCATCAAAAGCTGCTCGGCGCGCAGCTGCGCTGCTGCTGCGCTGCTGCTGCGCTTCTGCTGTTGCTGTTGCTGCTTCTGCTGCTGCTGCTGCTATGCCGGCGAGGTTAAGAAACTTTTTGGGTTTAATAACATTGCACAAGGTTATTAGATAAAAATGTGTTCGAGCAAAAATATACATACGCGCTCGCAGTCGACACTGGGAAATGGAAATGAATCGGCCGCCGACAGCGACTGTGACTACAATCGCCGTACTCACTCTATGTGTGTGAGTGTGTGGAAGTGTGTGGAGGGGGGAATCGAATGACTATGACCGGTTCGCTCTTTTCCTATGCATGTACATATGTATGTATTTATAGTCGTAGTGCTGAAGCTATAGTTAATATATATTATGTGTGTATGTATGTAAGTATGTGTATGTGTGTGCCATGTGACTTATTCTTTGAGTTGTTTTAAGGCTTTAAGGCATTTTGGTGCTGGCAACTTTTGGGTGCGCCAAATGCCGTTATCCGCCCGCTGGTGCGAGTGTGAGAGAGAGTGCATGATCAATGTATTGGCGAGAGCGAACGAGTTCAATGATCATTTGATTTGCTAACTTGCTTGAATTATATCTCTCTCTCTCTCCCTCTCTCCCTCTCACTCTCTCTCCCTCTCACTCTCACTCTTACGCTGCCTGCCTGCCCGTCTGTCAATCGCATTTTCTAGTAAAGAACGCATGTGTTACGTATACGCCACATGGCCCCATGAGAAACCTGTGTTTACCGTTACTAATATCAGCAGACAAAGCTCATATTACAATCCATGTGGCTGCTTGCTATGCATATTCAGAATAAAGTGTGTGTGTGTGTGTGTGTGTGTGTGTGTGTGTGTGTATGGGGGGGGGGGGGGGAAGGGGTGACTATGATGTAAATTGAGACTCGCTTCGCTTCGGCTCGCCACGCCATGCTACGTCGCGCGAGACTAGGCCAGGAGGAATGGCAGACAAAGAGGAAACAGAAGAAGAAGAAGAAGAGGCGAAGACAGCGTGAGCTATGCACATGACACCAATGACCAACTGACTGAGTGACTACAAAGACTAAGAATAGTAATAAGAGGAAGAGCGAGAGAGAGGAGAGAAACAGCAGCAGCTTCCGTCTTGCTTGCGCTCGTTCTGCACTTTGGGGTCAAAGGGAGAGCAGTAGATGGAAGAAGCAGAAGAAGAAGAAGAGTCTGTGCTGAATTTATCGGCTACAGTTATTATACATCTATTGCATGTGTGTATGTGAGTTTGTCTGTTATCTCGACTATGTGGCAACGCCTTTAGCAACATTTCGTGGTCTATGCCAATGTTCGTTTGTCAATTCCTGCCGCTCTGCGCTGCTGCTTATTCATTGTGTGGCCTTGGCATAACCGTTTCCGAGAATGGCAGCCGCGACAACAAGCTGCAACCGTGTCGCCAGCAGCAACCCCCCCCCCCCCCTGGTCATACGACTGCTATTCCCAGACAGCAGACCCCCGCACTTATCTATCTGTCACTCTCTCTATTTCTCCCTCTCTTTCTCTGACTCTGTTTTGTTGCATTTTGCAATTCTCGCCTGCCCGTGACTGCGGCCTTGGAATGAATTGAAAGCATCTTCATTATCAATGCGTGTGTGTGCATGTGTGTAAGTGTGTGTGTGTGTGTGTGTGTGTGTGCGCGCGTAGACTTTGCTAGAACTTTACATGCATATACAGTACATATGATGTGTGTCTGTGTGTGCGACCTATTGCTGAGTCATCCGTCTGCAAAGACGACGGCTTCCATTCGCTCTGTCTGCCTGTCCGTTCGTCTGTCCATCCGTCCGTACCGCCGTCCGACCCCTCCGTCTCGCTGGCTGCCCTTCAATTGAAGGCAGTTGATGTTAGTTTATTTATTATTTGATTGGCTCTCAAGGCCAGCGGAAGTGTGGACGGCTTTGCAGCCTAAAAAAAGGGTGGGCACTTCTAATTACTCAAAGCGAAGCACAGAGAAAGAGAGAAAGAGAGAGAGAGAGAGAGAGAGAGAGACTCAGAGAGACTGAGACAATGTTGGCAACGACCGACTTCTGTCATTTTGATTAACTGTAAATAACAGCTCAATTTCGCTGCGAGCGACAGAGCAAGAGAGTGAGAGAGAGAGAAAGCGGGAGGGAGCAAGGGAGCGAGGGAGAGGTGGCAGCAGAGTCTACCGAAGCCCTACGAAGGCTTCCGCTGTGACTTGTGGCTTCAATTTTACTGTTACATTTTTTTCCTTCTTTCTTTCGTTCTTTCTTTCTTGCTTTCGCCCCTTCAGCTTTTGCTGCTGCTGCTCTTGCTCTTCTTCTTTTTGTTGTTGTTGTTGCAGCGTTCCTGGAAATTGGCTTCACTGGGCCTTGGCGCGCTGTGCATATTGCGTTTGCGTTTGCTTTTTGCCTTTTAACTTTTTGCTTTGTTGTAACTGAAACTAAAACGAGCAAGCACACACACACACACACACACACACACACACACACACACATACACACACACACAAACAGAGACATAAGAAAACCATAACAATAACAGCAACAACAGCAGCAAAAACAATAACAAGAATACGAGTTGTGCGCCGTCAACCTTGAATGTCGGGCACTTGTACACACACACACACACACACACACACACACACACAAACACACATACACACACACACATACACACACACACACACACACACACACAAACACACACACACACACATACATACATACACACACACTTTCTAGTGCCCTCTACGCAGCAGCAGCAACAGTAGCAGTCGCAGCCACAGTCACAGCCAGAGCCAGTTGCCTAGCATCCTCAGCCCCAATAACTCGTCTCTGACTCTTCCTCTCTCTGCCTCTTCCTCCCTCTCTCTCGCTTTCTCAGACACACCCGGTCTGCCTGTATGGTTGCGTCGTCTCCTAGTTGTTGTTTTTCTCTTCTCTTTATGCACTAGGCCAATCCAATGTCTCCACACTCGCTGCAATTTTCATTCAGTTTTTCCCTGTCTTTACGCTGCCGTCACAGGCGCATAGACGGACGAACAGCTGAATGAAGGGACGGACGGAAGGACGGACGGATGGAAAGATAGACAGACAGACGGTTGGTTGGCTGGGGCAGGAATGTAGAAAAATGTGTTAGTGGAGTAGTTGGCATTACGTCACCTTTGTGTGTGCATCGTTGCATCTGCATGTGCATGGCATGCACATGTCTATCTGTGTGTGTGTGTGTGTGTGTGTGTATGCGTGTGTGTGTCTGTGTGTGTGTGTGTGTATGCGTGTGTGCGTGTGTGTGTGTGTGTGTGTGTGTGTGTGTGTGTGTGTGTGTGTGTGTGTGTGCGTGTGTGTGTGTGTGCATACCGGTCTTTGGCTGCATTCAGGGTCTCTGGGCTTGGGGTCCCGGTCGCCCCACAACTAACCAGCCACAAATAGTAGACAGACGGCTCGCTGCTTGCCCCCCTCATATCTCCCTCTCTCTCTCTCTCTCTCTCTCTCTCTTTCGCTCTTGCTCTTTTTAGTGCGCGTGCACTACTCTTTTCCCAACTCGTTCCCTATGAGTTAACAGCATTGAAAAGCGAAAGTTTGCGCGCAGATCTAACTGTATACATTTATGTATGTGTGTGTGAGTGTGTTTTTGTTATGCTTAGCTAAGGTTCACTTGTCACTTATGTCGCTTACCTGTTAACGGTAAATTCACAATTCCTGCGGATTCCTGAGTGTTGAGTTTTGGCTCTTGGCCTGGTTTATTGCGCGAGCTGTTTTAACGGCTTGCACACATACATCTGCATCTATGTACTGATGTATGTATGTACGTATTCTATGCTTATACTGACTTACTGTTGTAAATTGTCCTGAGTAGTTGAGCTTTGTTAAGAGGCGACAAAAATACTATCCGAGGTATGGCGATCGATAACAAACAAAAAAATAAACAAATAAACAATTTAAACAAACTCAAAAAAAAAAACAATGTCAAACACAAAGAACAAATGAGATGAAAGTGAAAACAATGTAACGCACAGTATATACATACATACATACATACATATATGTATGTATGTAAATATATATAAACAGTAAAAAAAAAAACACAGCAGCAACAATGTCCTTTCAGCTACATATGTATGTTTGCTTAGTGTTTGCCTTGTGTGTGCATTCGGGATGTTTCCTCAATGTGCAAATCTTTGAGATGCAGTTTTCTGTTGCCTGCCGCACGACGTTTGCTCGCTGCGACGCTGAATACTAAACTGCAGGCGCAATGCCAATGCCAAAGCCCTGACACCCCGATCCAACGCAGTGCAAAAAAAAAAAAAGATCCTCCATCGCCGCAGCAGCAGCAGCGGCAGCAGAGCAGAAAAAGGCAACAAAGGCAAGCGAACGTCACGAAGCGAAACACGAAGCGAAACACGAGCGAAACACGAACTAGACCCGAACGCAATGTTGTTGTTGCTGTTGTTGTCGGGCTACTGTGTGGTAACGACTTCCTGCATATCGGCTATCCCCCTCCCTCCACCCTCCTGCTGTACACTCTCCTACACTCTATGTCTAAAAGCGCTTGAGAAATACTTCTTATACTAAATATACTAAATGTGTGTAACATACACACACACTTACACACGTACACACACGCACACACACACACACACACACACACACACTGTTTAAATTCGCCAGCGAAGGGCAACGGTGACTCAAAAAGTGCTAATGATCAAGCGCTGGAACTGCAACGGCAATGGCGATGGCGATGGCGACGTCGACGTTGACGGCGACTGCGACGCGTCTGTTACTGTTACTGGGACTGCAACTGGCAACTGGAATTGGAACTGGAACTGGGACGAAGAGCGCACGAAAGAAGACGAAGAAGAAGGGCAAATGAATGCGTGTGTCCGCTCAAACACACACACTTACATGCGAGCACGCACAGCTTGCTAAGCTCAATGCAGAAAATTGGCACAAAACAAAAATGCAGAGAGCGCGTTCGAGCGAGCGAGAGCGAGGGAGCAGCACGAAAATGAAGTTCAACTTGTGCCCGATTCAGTTGAGCGTAAGCTGATCAGAGATGCATTCCCCCACCTCTTGCTTCTGCCTCTCTCTCTCTCACTCTTTCTTGTGCCTTGCCCAAAAACTTGCTCTCCCGGATTGCATGAGTCAAATGTCCTTCTTTTGCCAATTGCCAAGAAAGACTATACGTATGTGTGCGTGCGTGTGTGTGCCTGTTGCACTTCCTTGAATCAGTTAACGATTGCAACTGAAGCGCGCTCGCCCTCAGCTTTCGAGCACATTCGCTGCGCTGCTTCCAATTGGAATAGAATTAAGACGTACCTGGATAGCTGGAAGCTGGAACCTGGAGCAGTTGTTGTTGTTGTTGGTGCTGTTGTTGTTGCTGTTGGTGTTGCAACTGCAGCTGTGCAGGCTGCGGCTCGACAATACAAAAAAATTTAATTTTTTCTCACATGGCGTGACATTTGCGAACTAGAAATAGCTCTACAGCTACTGCTCCTTCTTCTTATTCTGTTTCTTCTTCTGCTGCCGTTGCTGCTACTCAAATTGTTAATTGCTGTCTCTTTCAGCAGTTCAAGTTGAGAAAAGTCCTTGAAATTGCAAATGGGAATTTTTTGATTTTTGAAATCTTTTTTTTATGATTTGATTTAGGCCACAATGCGGCTTGGTTGGTTTTTCACTTGTTTGGAAAATGCTTGAAATTTGTTTTTCTTGTTTCTTTTGTAAAAAAATGGAAAACGTAAAAAAAAGAAAATAAACAAAATTATTTGCTGAGTTTTTGATCCTTGCACTTGTTGTGGTTGTTGTTGTTGTTGCACTTGTGTTGCACTTGAGTTGCACGCACGTTCTCTGGCTGTGCCTTGTCTGTCTATAACTGATCCGCAGATTCGCAGATTCGCATCCGCATCCGCACTGCACTGGCCCCAAAAAAAATTGTTATTGTTGCTGCTGCTGCTGCTGCTTGAGCTGCTGTGGCTGCTCTGCTACTGTCGCTGCTGCTGCGGCTGCTAACAGTTAAACTCGAATTTGAATTTGAAATTGTGCGTTTTGGCTGAACTAACTTTAGTAACTGAACCGATCGAATTAAAAAGCTCAACTGAGTTCCGAAAAAATGCAGTTAAATGTGTTGATATGTTGCCCCTGGTGCTGCTGCTGCTGTTGTTGCTGCTGCTCGCTGCTTCTGCTGCTCACTGTATGTGTGTGTGTGTGTGTGTGTGTGTGTGTGTGTGTGTGTGTTGCCCAATTGAATCAGAGAATTCCCTGACATTGTGTGTGTGTGTGTGTGTGTGTACCGCCTGTGTTTGCTCTTTTTTTTTTTAAATACAACTTTTCACACACACACACACACACAGAGAAAGAGTGAGAGAGAGAGAGAGAGAGAGAGA
Source organism: Drosophila anceps (assembly GCA_035045945.1). NCBI lineage: Eukaryota > Metazoa > Arthropoda > Insecta > Diptera > Drosophilidae > Drosophila > Drosophila anceps. The sequence continues at coordinate 114,623 of JAWNON010000178.1, forward strand.
GAGAGAGTCGCATACATACATAAATTTCCTTCATTTTTTGGGCTTGCGATTTGCCATTGTGCAGTGCAGCGACGCCGACGTCAACGTCAGCCGAAAACCGAAGCACACATACACAGACAAACGATCGAGCAACGCGTCGCGTCACTGCAGTCACCGCTAAGCGCTGCCAGCGCACATTACAACAGCGGGCAGCGCAGTCGCCCAAAAAAAGAACAAGAGAGAAACACAACAACAGCCGTAGCCGTAGTCGCAGCAGCAGCCGCAGCTCATGCTTTTGTCGTTTTTCTTTTGACATAAGCAATATAATAGAATAAGCTTCGCTGTATGCATGCATATGCGTATATAAGTATATGTGTATGTATGTTTATATGTATGTATGTGTGCTTTTTTAATAACTTTTTTTTGTTCCTGTGCAGAGAAATTGGACAAGCAAAATTAGGGATCGCTGCAGTTACTGCGTGTGTTAGAGAGAGAGAGAGAGAGAGAGAGAGAGAGAGAGAGAGAGAGAGAGAGAGAGATAGAGAGAGAGAGATAGAGAGAGAGAGAGAGAAAGAGGGAGAGAGCAGGCATAAATTCATTGACAGTTATGCGATGTTGTTGTTGATGTTGCTGCTGTAGACAACAGTTACAGGGCAGCAGCGAAGTGTTTGCATTTGCTCTGCTCTGGAATTGAGTTCATTGCAGATTCAAAGCCAGCGCAGCGACACGCGCACTTGCAGCGACAGTTGACTTTCACTGTATTGGTGTAACAGTGTGTGTGTGAGTGTGAGTGCGTGTGTGTGTATATGCATTATTTAATATGTACATATGTATGTCTGTATGTAACATACGATCAACGGGTATATCAAAGCGTTTATCAGCTTCGTTTTCGATTTTCGTTTTCGTTTTTCGCTCTTGTTGTTGTTGTTGTTGTTGTTGCTGTTGCTGTCGTTGTCGGTTATTGAAATCGTCGCCAATTGAAAGTTGTAGCCCACATTTTGTTTGCAATTTTACAAAAAGCCCACCAACAAAATTCTTTGGCCTGTTTTTCTGTGTTTCTGTGTTTGTATGTTTGTAAGTGTGTGTGACTGTGTGTATGTATGTGTGTGTGCATTCGCAATATGCAGTTGCTGAATTTTGTGCTGATGCCAATTGGTGATTGGTGATTGCCGATTGGTTGACTAAACTTCACTCTCTGCCTCTGTCTGTGTGTGTGCTTAGATATGACTTGGGCCTAACCTAATTCCAGATCCATAAAGCAAATTGCATTTGACTTAACCCACTCCCTTCCACTCCCTCCCACTCATACTCACTCTCCCTCTCCCTCTCCCTCTCTCTCTCTCTCTCTCTCTTTCTCTCTATCTGTGTCCGCGTGTGGCCCTGAGCTCGCCGCGCAGGAACTAGTTGGGAATTGCAAGCCGAATTGCATCTTTCGTTGCATTGTCTTTGCTGCTCTGTTTTTGTTGTTGTTGTTGTTTGTTTTTTCTTTTTTGCTTGTTCCATTTTTGCTGATTTTTATATAATTTTTTGTATTTTGTTGGGCCTTTTTTTCTTTTACTGTCTGTCGTCCGTCGTCCGTCCGTACGTCGTCTGTTTGCTGAACTCAATTTTTTTTGTCTTGTTGTGTTTTCATGCGTGGCGATTTAATTTTTTAATTGTGCTTGTCTCGCACTTGTGTCTTGCCCAGTTTTTCAGAATACGCATTTTTTTTGTTTCTGGTTTTGATACTTCGTTGTCTTTTTTTAACACCGCTGTTTGCCATGGCTTTTTGGTACTTGTTTTGACCTTTCGAAGATGCAGCGCGGAACCCGCTACTGGCTTGAATGAAAATCTGGCCAACATATTGCGCTAAACTCGACATTTTTTTGGAAACAAACACACATGTGTTTATGTGTGTATGTGTATGTGTGTGTGTATGAGTGTGTGTATGTGTGTACTTTGGTGTATGAGGGGCAGATCATTGTGGCAGACTGGAACGACACGCAATGGTAATGAAACTGAAAGTGCACCATCCCTACATTTGCCTCTATCTCTCTATCTGTGTTGCCCAAGGGAACGGAAGGAAATGGCATTGAAATTGAAGCTGCATTCGATATGCAGCTCTGTTCGCTTTTCAGCCTTCGCTTCTAAGGATTGAAATGGAACATAGTGAATGGCATGAAAACTAGAAATGAAACGGAATTCTTCATGTCATTTTCATTTTCATTTTCATTTTCATTTTTATTTTTAACTCTATCGACTGTTTTTTTTTTTTTTTAATGAGAATGAGATGGTATTGAAACGGAATCTTCCATTTTCCCTTCCATGTGCTTAGACTCTGTCTCTCTGTCCTCTGTCCTCTGTCCTCTCTGTCTCTGCCTCTGCCTCTGCCCTATGCTCGCTTCTCTAATAGTTGCCAATTGCTCAGCTGTCGCTTAGTTGTTTGTGCCAGTTGCTGCTGTTGCTGCTAATGACATTAGCCCTTTGACTGACCTCGTATTAACAACACATAAAAAAACAACAACAATAACAACAGCAATAACAATGACAACAACGACAACAAAACGCAATGATCTGGCAATGCGATCGCAATGAACCCACCGCTGTTTGTTCTAATTGTTGTAGATTGCATTGGGTTACCGACATCGACACACACACACACACACAGTCATATACATACACGCACACACAGGCATAGGCGCTGAAGGCCTAATAAACGCGGCGGCCATTGACCGCGTTCGCGCGACGAAAAAACACAACAGAAAAAAAACAAAACAAAGCAAAGGCAAAAGGCAAATACAAATAATAATAAAAAAAAAAACAAAAAATGCGACGCTAAACGCGGCGTATACGTAATGCGAATTAGCTCGATCATTGCTCTAGCTAGCGCATTCTCTCTCTCTCTCTCGTTGTCTCTGTGCATGATATCAGCGTTAGATATGCTGCTGCTGCTACTGTTATTGCTTACAGTGAAGACTCACACACACAAACACCAAAGCGTTAATTATCTTGCAATTCTTTGCAGTTCACAAAAACAGGAAAGAGACGAAGGCTGACGTCACGCCACACCGAAGCTGCAATACACTTGCGATCAGCCAGAGTGAGTGTGCGAGATGAGAAGAGTCGAGGATAGACTTGGCCCAACTGAGATATCTGACATAATGCAGAATCATCCTTGTAATATATGAGGATTCCCTCTGACTCTTAGGGCAAATGCGATTTCCTTTCAGAGGGGTCTGCTACATTCCTTCGTTGGACCTTATGAGACGTAAAAAATTATGTGTTCTTGCCTTCTTCGACTGAGATCTTTGGGAAGTCCCTGACATCGCCCAGCTATGATCACCAGTAAAGGATCAGTCCCCATCTTTATTTTTCTCTTCATTCTGGATCAAGTTCCCAATATGAGAGATCTTCCAGAATGCATATTCAAGTTATTAGAATTGGAATTAGAAGTGGAACTTTCTCGAAAATTATCTTTGAATCTATTACACTGAGAGAAGTTTCAGCTCTTATTTCTTTCTCTTTTTATCTATATAGACTATTGCAACAGTTGCCAATTATGTATCTTTATCTATCCTATCTCTAGTCTTATCTCTATCTTTATACTTTCATCAGTGATGAAATTGTAATGCCCATATACAGATAGGGCAATTCAAATCAGTCGAAAAAGTTCGCAAAGTTCAACGACTTGTCTTCCTTTATATATTTTCGTTCCTCATTCAGCGATAGAGTTCGCATAGGGCGAGCGGGAGATAGAGAGACAGAGAGACAAAGCGAGAGAAAGAGAGAGAGAGAGAGAGAGAGAGTTAGAGAGCTTGCAGTGGCATTTGTCTCGTGACTAAGAGATATGATTATCTTGCAACACTGCCCCCGAGGTATAGACGACTCGAACTTATCTCTTTCAGGTTTTATGTCTGCCTTTGGCAGATAAAAAGTTGGGGAAAAATTGTGAAATTTCAGTTTTTCTAAAATTACCTTTCATTCAGCAAGGATACGAATTCTTAGAAAATTTTAGATTTCAAATTCGAGCGATATATTGAAAGGGATATCTGATCAGTTGGGATTGCAATTGGAAAATATCTAAGGAAGATTCAGATCTTAGCATACGATAGTAAGTCAGATTTCATCGAAAGATATTGAAATGTTGTCCAAAGAGAGAATAAATCATTTCTTTGATACTCTTCAGGTGAAACCTAAGGTGCGTCACAGTCCCTACGCTCAAAGTAGTATATCGAATATCGTAGATCTGGAACCATATAAGCTTCTGCTCCAATTTCTAGAATTGGCCCATTTGATTCCTGAAACTGAGTCTCACATATCTGCCGGATATCTTAGCTTGGGTTTTTCATAAACTTTTCGGGCCTCAAAATTGCTTGAGTTGGCAGAAAATATTTCAGCTTCTCAATTAACAATTTTATGTTGGCTTACAGAGATTGTGGGCCTGAGCTTTTTCGATTTTCTTTGGGTGCGGCTTAAGTCGAATTCAAAGACATTTTTCAATATGCACTTGGACTTTATATAGAATTTTAGTTAGAGAAGAGTGTTTGAGTGGAGCTCACTCAGATGGTTCAGATATTTCAGATGGTTCAGATATTTCATATATGTATATATCATCATACCAAGTCATATATTTGGGACTTTACTTTATATATTCTTTGATATTGCAGGTCTATCATAGTTGGCTTTGACTTCTTGGCTAATCTAATCAGGCACAATTTAGTTATAGAAGAGTATTTTGGAGATGGTTCAGATATCTGATGTATATATAAACCGTATAATACCTAGGCTCACTTTTGATATCCACAGTTATGGAAGTGATTTTCTTATAGGGCTTTAGATGTTTCAGATGATATAGTTGTATATCTTAGTCGCAATGCACTTTTGACTGATCTATTTCAATAGACTGAAGGACTTTACTTACATGATTTGACTTCATTATCTCTTATTCCATTTCCTATCTATTTTCGTAGATCTATTCTTTCCATTCTGTCTTCTCTATCCATTCAGTCTTCTAGACTTAGCTATCTCGAATATCTTATATATATATATATATATATATATATATATATATATATATATTTATATACTTTCTGGGCAGACTTTTGATATGCACAGTTATAGAAGTGAGTTCGTATAGAACTTTAGATGATTTCAAATGATATTTAGTTGTATTCAGACTGATCTGTTCTAATCAAATTTACTTACATGATTTGATTTCCTCCAATTGGTTGTTGTTGTTGTTGTTGTTGTCAATTGCGCTTTTTTATCGTTCTTTCTGTTGTTGCTGTTCGTCGTGGTCGTCTGCTGCAGGTCCTTCTGGCACTTTCGCTTTCGCTGTTGGATTTGGAGCTGGAATGTCGCGAGCTTTGCTTTTGTTTCTCTTGCTGTTTGTTTGTTGTTTGTTTATCTCGTCACACACTCGAGTCGCACTGGACCAGGCGCTGCAATGGGCCACAACAGATGAAATTACTCGATATTTGCTACAGATGTGTGTCTGTCTGTGCGTATGCCTGTGCGTGTGTCTCAATTCGATTCGATTCACTAATTATTATTGCACTTTCGACTGCGTTGCATTCACAATAAAAAAAATTACTTTTTTTTTCAAACTGTTTTACGAAATTCGGATTTCGAAAAAAAAATAGAAAATAAAATTAGTTCACAATAGCTGCTGAATATTAATTTGTGTTATTTTTTGTATTTTTTTAAATTTATTTTTTAATTTTTTTTTTGATAATTTTGTTGTTGAGTGAGTAAAATGTCCTTTTCGGTTGTGTTTTCTGTTCTGTTTGCTGTTTTCTTTCTTTCTATTTGTGTTTTTTGATATTTTCAGTTTTGCTTATTTTTGTTTTTCTGTTGCGCGTCGCAGCACGCGCACGTAACGAGCAACAAACAGCAACTAACGTTATTTTTAAAAACGGAACTCAATTGAAGTGAGCCAAGTAACGGGCAAGTCACAGCCACAGGACGAGCCGGCAGCAGCAGCAGCAGCAGCAGTCGCAGTCGCAGCAGCAATAGCAGTAGCAGCCGCAGTCGCAGTAGCAGCGTTGTGGCAGCGCAGCGACTGTGGGTAAAAAGAGTCGCGCTCGTCCTCGTCGTCGTCGTCGTCATACGAAGCCGAGCCGAAGCAGCAGACATCGCGGCACGAAGCTAAAAGACGACGCGTTGCTGATGCTGCGGTCGCTGCTGCGCAGTCAGCGCGACAATTAAATAGAAAATTTAGCACACAATTGAAGCCATTACATACGCAAGTCGCCCACCCCCCTTCCAATACACACACACACACACACACATAGCCGTAAGCGGAGTGCGCCAAATGTTATGCTATGATTTGAAGGCTTCGCTGGCGTCGACTGCGACGCCAGCAGCGACAGTGGCCGGCATTTTTTGGCCGTTCTAACGGCATAATTGCCGCTACTGTCCGCTGCCGACTGCGACTGCGACGCCCTCCAAACTACACACGAGCACTAAACACTCTCATTACTCATTGCCATTGCCACCCGTTCCACCCATTCCACCAATTCCACCAATTCCACCAATTCCACCCGTTCCACTCGTACCACCCTGCTTTGCGGCCTATGTCATGCGGCAGCAGCAGCCAACCCTGGACCCCACCCCACCCCCAATCGCAAGCAACAACTAGCTTTATTTCATCTCTTCTGTGTGTGTGTTTTTTTTTTGTTTTTATGCTGCGTGCGGCGCTAAAAAAGGCTGCGAGCTGCGATGTTGACGTCGACAGCGACAGCGACGGCAACGGCAACGGCTGCGTCGCCCAAAGAAAAATCGCAAACAAAAAAAAAAAAAAAGAAAAAGTAAAAACGAAAAATGCTAAAACCAAAAGCAGCAGCAACAACAACAACAACGAGCAACGCGCTGAAACAAAAAAAGAAGTAAAAGAGTGAGCGCGCATGTGTGTGTGTGTGTCTGTTTTCATGTGTGTGTGTGTGTGAGCGAAAAAAAGGAAGCCCATAACCAACCCCGCTGCATGCTGCGTTCGCTGCGACTGTGACGCCAGCGTCGCTGTCGTAAATACACTCGCACACACACAGATACACACTTGCACACACACACACAAACAACCCCCGTGCGACGGCACGAAATTTAAAAAAAAAAAAACAACAACAACAAATTGTAAAGGGCAAAAAAATCCAAAATACAACTATGTGCAGTAAGTGTGGAGTGTGGGAGGAGGAGGGGGTGGAGGGGGTGGGGTTGTGGGAGAGGGCGCAAGTGCGGGTAGGAGTTAAGCTGCCACCCACTGGCGTTGAAAAGGGGAAATCGACGGGGCGACGCACAAAAAATGTTCGAGCCGAAAGCAAAAAAAAACATTCAAGCGAGGCAGCTGTTCGTGTGTGTTTGAATAGATTTATTTGCATGTGTGTGTGTGTGTGTGTGCATACTCTTTTATATATTTTTTTTTAATAATAATATTAATTTGGTATTATTGCAAAAATGGAAGAACAAGAACTGACTCGATGGCCTTCTTTGTCTTTCGCACGCACACACTCGCTATCTCTATCTCTGTCGTTCGCATTGATGTTAAGGCACATCAAAGAACAGTTAGTAAATCACAGCAGCCACATTCACATTCACAGATTCCCAGTTACAGTTACCGTTACCGTTACTGTTGCCGTTACCGTTACCGTTACCGTTGCCGTTGCCGTTGCCGTTGCCGTTGCCGTTGCCGTTGCCATTACAAGCGCCAGCAACACGTTTTAGCCAGTCCGCCGCTTGTCCGAGCCACTGCTAACTGTTATTGTTGCTGCTGCTGCTATGGCTGCGGCCGCTGTCGGCTACTGCTGAGGCGAGCCGGCAAACAACAGAAAATGTGAAAACACAAACAGAGAACAGAAAACTAAACGAGTAAAGCGAGCTGCGAGAGGCGAGAGGCGCAGCAACTGGGCAACCCACAAATGAAGCGAGAATGACGACAAGGCGAGGCGAGGCGAGACGAACACGACGTCTTAACAGTTACTAACTGCCTTGAAAGACGCTGGCGATTTGGTCCTGCTGGCTGGCATGGCTGGCTGGCTGGTCGAAAAAACCAAAAAAAGAAAAAAATAAGATGAGCAAAAAAAAAGTGTAAGATGAACTCAGGCAGCCGGCAAAAGTCGCCGTGTGGCGACGGCGACGACGTCCTTCAGTGCCGTCGACGTCAACGCCAGCGCTAGCTGCGATGCCAGCGTCCAGCACAGTAGGAGGTCAAAGTTGTTGACTCTCTCGCTCACACACACACACACACACTCTCTCTCTTTCTCTGTCACTCGCTCGCAGTCTCTTTGTGAATCTATTCTTATAATTTAGTTTAGTGGTTATGGGCTCCAAATTGAGCAGGCGGACACACACACACGCACTATCTTCGCAGCTACTCCGTATGTGTGTGTGAATACAAATGAGCGTAATAAAATCAAATGTTGATAGTGTGTAGTTGTCAGCATTACCTTAAGCTAACCACCCACACACGCACACGCACACGTACACAAACACTAACACTAACACACATGCAGGCAGGACACGCACAAGCCACTGGACCCAGCAACAACAACAACAACAGAGAGAAAAAGAAAAAGAAGCACAGAGAAATCTACTACACGCAATCTTCATTTTCAACGCCATCAAAGCCATTCCAATCATCATTATCGTCGCCATAATCATCAAGTAAAGTACCCACCAGTAGCGCCACGCAGCGTCGCTGCTCTTGCTTTACTTCGTCACCTCACCGCACTTTTCGCCTAGGCCACGCTCTTCGCCTCACCTCACCTCGCCTCACCTCGCCTCGTCTCGCCTCGTCTCGCCTCGTGGCTTTGCTCGCTGCTAAGTATGCTATGCTCTCTTCGATTTGCTCTTAGACGGCGCGGCGACTTTGAGATGCCAACAAGTGCGCCGACATTTCTGTGTGTGTTTTTTTCTATCTTTCTTTCTTTTTCTGCTTTTTACAAATCGTAAGAGCGCGCGCCCGTCTGCCTCTGTGTGTGTGTGTGTGTGTAGCTGGGAGAGCAAGGCCAAGAGACAGTGTAACACAATCGACGTGGATGTTGACGTCTTCGTTGTAGTTTTATTTAGCGCTCCCAACTAGACAAAGCGACGAAAATGGCGTGGGGCTAGTGTTAGTGTAGAGTGGGCGTGCGTGTGGGCGTACGTGTGGGCGTGCCAGTGGGTGGGGAGTGTGTATGTGGGGGGGGGGGGGCTTTTGGAACAGGCAAATGCTACAAATTATTTGAGCTGCATGTGGCTGTAAATACTTGTAGTTTGTTAGCGGTTATTGTTGCTGTTGTTGTTGTTGTTGCTATTGCTAGTGCAGCCAACTTCATTGTGTTGTATCAAAATCTAAGATGCTGGCCATGTGCGTGTGCGTGTGTGTGTGAAGCAACGAGGCTCAAGTAGTGTTTCAGCTTGTGTGTGTGTGTGTGTGAGTGCACATAATTTTGATTTACTCGACTCACACACACACACACACATACTGTTACACTTGCCTTGATTTTGAGTTTGTTTTACTTTTTATTCCTTTGCTGGGGTAAACTTTCAGCATATTTTCTTAGACATGAGCAACTCGACGACGGCGACGACGACGACGAGTGTGTGTTTTCTTTTTTAAATTACACACACACACGTACACACCCAGACAGAGCTCACACGCGCATACTCATAACCCCAAGGCATTGATGTACGTGTGTATGTATGTACGTACGTATGTATGTTTGTATGTATGCATGTATGTATGTATGTATGTATGTGCGTATGTATGTATTTATGTATGTATGTAACATCTTATGTAGATTATTCGCTGTGTATAATTTTTCAGCTCGTTGTAATTAGCCAATAGGAATAGCTGTTTTGCATATGTAGTGGTTGGGCGTGTTTCAAAACGTGTGTGTGTGTGCCCCGCTCTGGTATAGTGTGTGTGTGTCTGTGTCTGTGTCTGTGTGTGTGTGCGTGTGTGTGTGTGTGTGTGTGTGTGTGTGTGTGTGTGTGTGTGTGTGTGTGTGTGTGTGTGTGTGTGTGTGTGTGTGTGTGTGTGTGTGTGTGTGTGTGTGTATGTGTGTGTATGTGTGTGTGTGTGTGTGTGTGTGTGTGTGTGTGTGTGTGTGTGTGTGTGTGTGTGTGTGTGTGTGTATGTGTGTGTATGTGTGTGTATGTGTGTGTGTGTGTGTGTGTGTGTGTGTGTGTGTGTGTGTGTGTGTGTGTGTGTGTGTGTGTGTGTGTGTGTGTGTGTGTGGGTGTGTGTTGTGTGTGTGTGTGTGTGTGTGTGTGTGTGTGTGTGTGTGTGTGTGTGTGTGTGTGTGTGTGTGTGTGTGTGTGTGTGTGTGTGTGTGTGTGTGTGTGTGTGTGTGTGTGTGTGTGTGTGTGTGTGTGTGTGTGTCTGTGTCTGTGTCTGTGTGTGTGTGTGTGTGTGTGTGTGTGTGTGTGTGTGTGTGTGTGTGTGTGTGTGTGTGTGTGTGTGTGTGTGTGTGTGTGTGTGTGTGTGTGTGTGTGTGTGTGTGTGTGTGTGTGTGTGTGTGTGTGTGTGTGTGTGTGTGTGTGTGTGTGTGTGTGTGTGTGTGTGTGAGATCGTAATGTTTGTCTTAGTCAAAACTGTTTTCTTTTCAACTAATTCAAATGCCATAAAGATTAACTCTATTCTGATGCTTTTTCAAACAGTGTAAAACGATCATATTAACTGCTGTGCAATGGGAGTTTGGATATTGAGTTTCTATATACCATGTATGAGAGTTTCTCTATCATTCATATTCGTTTCTATATCTTAAATATAGTCAGAGCATTCCAAAGTCCAGTTCAAGTTTTGTAGTTGAATTCAGGTTCAATATTTATTGATCTCGTCTCTGCTAGATCATCTGAACCGATAAGTAGCAGTCGAACGTTATCAACTATTCTAACTACTCGCTTTTATATGATCTAAATCTATCTTGTCAGCTAAGCTAGATCTTTTTGACCAGCTAGGTCTATCAGATCAGTTTGATCCACAGATCAGTTGGATCTATCAGATCAGTTGGATCTATCAGACCAAACTGTTTTCCTTTGGATGGAAATCGTTAAGAGCTTGCTTTTGTTGGATGTTAACAAGTAAGACTAGCTGAGGCTTTTAGCCAAGGTGATAGAGTTTCAATAACGAGATGAAATTTAAATGAAGCGATTCGGTAAATGTTTTGGGTGATGGTTGATAGTTTAATCCTTCTTAGTTCTATAACTCTATTCATAATTGAAAAACTATTTAAGGACACATATCTATAGCTTTAGATAGAAAAATCATTTAATAATCATACATAGAGTGGTCGATGTGCAGTATGGATGCATACATAGAGAGAGAGGGGGAAAGATAAAGGGAAAGGGAAAGAGTGGGTGGAGTGGGTAGATGGGTGATCAGGTGGACACAGCAAAGAGTAAGCCAAAAAGTGTCAGCGCTCATTTCTACAGCTCCACCTACTTTTTTTTGTTGTCGGTTAATATATTACGCACATGTCTCGCTACCTATAAAGCGGGCGGCGTTGTGGCTGGAGCGGCACATGGGGGGCGGAGCTATTTGAGTGTGAGCCGAACAGCCTACACCTATCTGTGTGTGTGTGTGTGTGTGTGTGTGTGTGTGTGTGTGTGTGTGTGTGTGTGTGTGTGTGTGTGTGTGTGTGTGTGTGTGTGTGTGTGTGTGTGTGTGTGTGTGTGTGTGTGTGTGTGTGTGTGTGTGTGTGTGTGTGTGTGTGTGTGTGTGTGTGTGTGTGTGTGTGTGTGTGTGTGTGTGTGTGTGTGTGTGTGTGTGTGTGTGTGTGTGTGTGTGTGTGTGTGTGTGTGTGTGTGTGTGTGTGTGTGTGTGTGTGTGTGTGTGAGCACTTATGTATATACACTAGCGAACCCACAAAGACTCCGCGAACACTCCCACACATATAAGCATACACATACATGTATACACACAGAAACATATGAACAGACGCACACGCATTGCCCATAAACGAGCCAAAATATTAACCAAACAGAGAAAAGCGCCAAACGAATATCAACCCTAACACCCCGCCAACCTTGCCACGCTGTCAGCTACCTCCGCTCCCCAAATGTACCCCTCCAGTCGCCCTCATCCCTGCCCCCCTCCGGCCTACCCAGGCATGAAACGATGCGCAGCAGTTAAAAATATTTAAAAAAGTGGAGTGCGACGCAGGCAACAAAAAACTGTGCGTATGTGTAACATTTTTTGTTTTTTTTTTTTTTTTTTTTTTTTATATATTTGTTAGTGGGCGGGCGTAGTGGGGTAGCTCAGCCACCTACCCTACCCCCACAGCCTGTAGGAAGGCAGAGGGGGAATGGTGGGCGTCGACGTCGCAGCCAGCAGCACTCTTGGTTAATTGCCAAAAACAACTGCACACGTCTGCTCCCTCTGCGTGTGTGTGTGTGTGTGGCAGCCGTGGGAGGAGTGTCAGCAGTGGCATGTGCCATGTGCCAAGTGCTGCAAAAAAGAAATTTGCAGAGAAGCCTGCTTCGAGTCGATCCTTCGCACAGCTGACACACTTTAGACGACCTGTCACAAAAATGCAGTGAGCAAAACAGATCGAAACTGAAGAAAAAGCAATTGAGAGTGTTCCAGGGAGTGACCGACTCGTAGATACTCTGAAGTCTGCTCAGATAATCTGAATTCGTTTAAAGAACACATTCAAATGATCGATTCCGGTCGGACAGGGCAGATAGAGTGATGGACAGGTGGACATGGCTAGACCGACTCAGCAATTGACGAGTATATATCTTTTAGGGTTTCTGGCACGCCTCCTTTTGCCTGTTGCCCCTGAATATCCAAAACCTAGAACTCTAATTGAGCATATCCGATTATTATATACCCGTAACCAGCCTAGAAACGTTTCTAAAGGCATCGATCTTCATACAAATCTCTCTTGGCATCAATTCTGAAATTGAAATGAGAGAAGGTAACAAAGTTTATGACTTTGGTC
>JAWNON010000178.1:132500-170000 GCA_035045945.1 Drosophila anceps
GCTCGCCTTTTGGTATATACATATATAAATGTATGCGTGTGTGTGTGCTGTGTGTGAGTATGCTCTGTATGTGTGTGTGTGTGTGTGTGTGTGTGTGTGTGTGTGTGTGTGTGTGAAAGGCACCGCGACTGATTACTACTTTTATTGCTAGCAAATATCGTACTTTCTCTTCAAGGTGGATGTGTACTCGTAACCCCTCCAAATAAGTAGTGTGATTGTGTGTGTGTGTGTGGGTGTGAGTGTGTGTGTGTGAGTGTGTGTGTGAGTGTGTGTGTGTGCTTAGCTTTTTTGTCAGCTGGCAGAGGAGCGGAGATGACGTGGGGGAGGCTGTTGTAACTTGCGCGGAAACAAGGTTTTTATTTCAACATTTCTTTCTATACTTTTGCACTTCGTTTCGCTTTTTTCGTCTCTTGAAATTTTTGCTTTAGATTTTGCTGCGCGAAATTTTTTCAAGGGTGGTTTATGTCTGTGCGTGCCTCTGTCTCTGTGTGTGTGCCTGTGTGTGCGTGTGTGTGTGTGCCTGTGTAGTTGCGACTTGGCTGTAGCAAAGCCAGCTGAGACTGAGACGATGGCAGACGTCGTCGGTGCGTTGTAGTTGTATTATTTTCCTTTCTTTTTTCAATTTTCTGACGTTGATGCTGGCGTCGATGCCGCCGTAGCTCTTCTTCTAGGTGCAGCCCAGTACAGCCCCCCTCGCCCACACACCCACACACACACATACACACATACACACACACACAGCAGCATCTTCATCTTCGTTTGCAGCTCTAAATTTTTTCATTTTTTAACTACGTGTTCGTAGTTAAAAAAAAGAAGAAAAATCTCATACATATTATGTTTTATGGTGGCTGCTTCTTTAAGTGTATGCATGCCTGTGTGTGTGTGTGTGTGTGTGTGTGTGTGTGTGTGTGTGTGTGTGTGTGTGTGTGTGTGTGTGTGTGTGTGTGTGTGTGTGCGTGTGTGTGTGTGTGTGTATGTGCATGAATGTGTGCGTTGTAAATTGTTGTGCCAGTCTGCTGTAAGGCTGAGGCAGAGGCAGGATAAGCGGAATTGTAGTGGAAAAAAGGTGCTTTTTAGACGCAATGACAACGCCGCACAGACAGACGCCAATATAAAGCGTACACTTTTCAAAAATGATGTGTGATTAGGAAAGATCATAAGAAATGATTACAATGATGACAATGATTAGATATTCTGATATTCAATTTGAAGCGGTCGCACTACTATTTTCATGAGCTCAGCGGTAGATCCTTCACTGCATCCTGCTCATACTTTCATCTACGTCTACTGGCAGGAGGTGGGCAGTGGCATGTCTACATCCTTCCATGCCAGAGCCACCAAATCTTCAATCTTCTTCGATCACTGCTGAGCTCTGCTATATGGCTTGCTGTTTGTCCGTCCGTCTATTACTTCGTATCTTTCCTATCTCCTCCTACATCCGCCCATCTGCTCACTAGGGGCCATGGCAAATCGTTTTATTGCCACCAGATCAATCCCTGTTGATCTCGTCTGCTCTTTAGCTAGAGCCAGTGCAATGTTACCACTGTCTTCACGCAGTCCTTGCGCAATTTCTTACAGTGTATTTTCGGCATTGCCCAGCCACTAAGTACGGCTGCTATATATACATATAAACATGTATAAAAAAGCATTCAAAGAGGAGAAGAAGAAGCAACAGAAAAAAACAGCAACGACAACTTCAGTAAAGTTTAGAAAATAAAAAGCACACACACACAGAGACACCCACACATACACACAAGCCTCTGCCGAGGGTTGCAATATTTCTTTTGCATTGCTAACGGCGGCTGACGTCGACGGCGACAGCGACGTCGACGGCGACAGCGACGCTGACAGCGTTGTAGACGCTGGAGACCAGCTACAACCAGGGCTTTGGCATTAGTTGTTGTTGGTGTTGTTGTTGCTAGTAGATGTCAGGTGGGGGCAGGTGGTGGGGTGGGCTGGGGCTAATACATATGCATATTGCGTGCGTGTGTGTGTATGTATGTTTGTGTGTGTGTGGCATCCTTTTATATTTAAAAATTCTCATTTCAATGTCTAAGTTCCCAGGGTAGCTACCCCCATGCGCCCCACACACCTCTTTTTACTCGAACATAACATACTTATTATTACTTTTAATTTAGAATTCGCGTTCGCTCTCTCGCCCACTCTGTGTGCATTGTTAGAGAACAGCGACTGCTGATGCTGCTGCTGTTGCTGCTGCTCCTTCCCCTTTTAAGCAGTTGCGATTAGTTTTGGAACGTGAGGCATGTGTGCAAAAAGAGAAAGAAGGAGCAGCAGCAGACGCTAAGTAAAAACGAAAGTTGAATGCATACAGTGCAGTAAATGTGCTTGAATTGCCAGCTCTGAAAATGATATATATATATATATATATATATATATATATATATATATATATATATATATATATATATATATATATATATATATACATATATATATATATATACATATATATATATATACATATATATATATATATATATATATATATATATATATATATATATATATATATATATATATATATATATATATATATATAATTTTCAGAGCTGGCAATTCAAGCACATTTCGAGCACTGCGTACTCGAATATATTTACAGATCTACCCTGTACCTATTCTAGTGTCATGAACTGAGCGGGAGGAGGCGCATTGCTAAGCGCACAAAAACTTAGAAATAATCACCGACATAAATCTTAAAATGCCTGTCTGCCGCAATGCCACTGCCGTTAGCGTTACTGTTACTGTTACCGTTACAGTAGCCTGTTGGCCGTTACCTAACTACTCGACAATCTTTTGTTGTAGATGTGTGTATGTGCGTGTGTGTGTGTGTGTGTATTAAGGATAAAAACAACAAGCAGCGCTCAAACGTCTAAGATGGTCTGGCCAATGTGTGTGTGTGTGTGTGAGGGTCGGGGTCTGCCTGTTATGCAACTTGGACGGGAAGGGGGGGGGGGGGGCAAATGAAAAATAACTTAGAAGCACGTTTTGTGGCATTTTTCGTTTTGCTACGCGTCGCTTCCGCTGCTGTTGTTGTTCTTGCTATTAGTGTTGCACATAGTCGAAAGACACAACAAGAGACGGAGAATCAGAGACACAAATAGAGAGAGAGAGAGAGAGAGAGAGAGAGGGAGGCAAGAAGGTGCGTGTGTTTATGCTATAGCTAGAGAAAAGTTTTTACTACTTCGATTTTTGTTTATTTTAAGTTTTTTTCATCTGTATCTATACAAATGTATCTGTGTCTGTATTTCTATCTCTATCTATATCTGTATTTGTATCTGTATCTGTATTTCTATCTCTATCTGTATCTGTATCTGTGTATCTCCAACTCCATCTCCATCTCTATCTGTGTCTGCATGCAGCTCACTGAGGCACGTGGCATCAAGGTTCGCGCAGTCAGCGATCGAGTGATCGCATTCAGCAGCTGATCCAATAATCAGCTAACTGGGCTCGAGCTTCATCTAAAATGTGGCTATAAACAAAGCAAACTTCGTCCGCCTCCTCCATTACTCTAGCATGTTCGCGTTTCATCTGCAAATATTGAATGTGTGCTGGGTTTGTCTTTGTTTCTCGTGGGTTTTTTCGTAATATTTCAAGGCTTGCCCAGCTTTGCACAGGCCTTTCTCTAGAGACCCCCAAAGGCCCCTCTACTCCTCTGCTCATTCACACTTGCGTAAATCGTCTGTTTGCCAGTTTGTCAATAATTGAATGCAATGCAATGTGCATTGAACCTTTTTGCCCAAGGCCAAGACAGAAGCGAAGGCAAAGACATACACCACATCACATCACATCATAGCAACAACTTCAAGCAGACAATCGTAATTGGCATCCAACATAGATCAGTGTAACATGGATCATAGATTACTTTATTCATATAGACCCGGCAGCTGAAGTTGTGTGTGGCCAGAAAGATTCGAGCTCTAGTGCTTGAATACCTCTTCATCTTCATCTTGATCTCTTCTTCAGTCACTTCTGAGCTATGCATTTCGAAGTGCTTAGACATTCTTCAGGGAATCGAGAGTTGGAAAAAGTCTCCAGTTGTTCTCCAACTCCGCACTATTTACAGGGTATCCTTCACACAGTCTCAATTTTACCTTAATTATTGACGAGCTATATAATAATCAAGTAAATGTAGTTGCTATTCGAGGGCCAAGTGTGGGGGGAGGCGCAACGAAATGTTTATTTATAGTGGAAAATCCGCAGCGGGAGTTTTTGCCAGGCAACTTAGAAATCTAAACATGAAACTTGCCAAACTTCCAAGCCAGGGGGTAGGGGCCGGGGTAGGGATTGGCTGAGGTGTAGGGAGTGAGGCCAGCCTAGGGCCAGGAGCGAAGGTCTTGACGTTCCAGTTCCTGGCGCAGCGACTCCGCAGGCCACACAGCCACCAACTTGTGGTGAGGGTGAGGGTGGAGGCGGCCTGGTCTGGTCCGCCTAGAGGGGGTTGTAGCTGGGGGTGGCTGGTACAGCTTGAGGTAGGCGAAAGACGCCACGCAGTGGGCGATGGGTATTTTGGCAGTTTTGTTTTTTGAGTGCGTAAAACTTACAGCAACAGCATCTGCGACTATTTTGCTAATGCTGTCGCTGCTGGCGTCGACGGTGCTGCCGCTGCCACAGTTGGCTGCTCTGTCGCAGCGCTAACTCCCCGAACGTTTTACATAAATCTTCTTTTCAAAAAAGAAAAAATAAACATTAATGCCAAGGCAAAGGCAAAGAATAGAGTAAAAGGGAAACACAAAAAAAAAACTAGAAAATTTAGTATCTACTCACACACACACACACTTATACACAAAGGTACACATACACACACATACATATATAAACGTTCTGTGATGCGCGGCAAAAAAAGGAAAATTTTTTATTACAGCGAGAAAACTTAATGGCTGCTGGAACAGGAGGAATGAATAGATGAACGAGAAGGCGGCGCGGCAGGGGGAGGGGGCGGTTGGCAATGGGGGTGGGTGGCTTAGGTAATAGGAAAACGGAGAAGCGAGCGCAGAAAGAAAAGGAAAAGGGAAAGGGCATGTGAGTTAAAGACGCTCAGCACCCGAAGTCGACGACGACGAGGACAAGGACGATGCCGACGACGCAACGACGATGACGGCGCCTCGTGGCAAATAGCGTTGCGTAGGCGCGCAAGGGTTGGGCCTGTACTAGTTGTGAAGAGGTGGTGAGAGGATTGAATGGGATGGTGGGCCTTATCCCGGCAACGGTAAAATCATCGTTTTATTTCGTCTGCACCAGAAACATTATTTATAAAGATTTCTGTAGCAGAAGTTCACTCTGGCTGGGACCGGAAAGAGGGTGTCAAACTATGAGCAAAACTATGGCTAAGACATTGGCTACAGTGAGCCATCAATACAGCAGGCTGACAAAAAGAAAGAGAGCAACAGAGAGAGAGAGAGAGAAAGAGAAAGAGAAAGAGCGAGCGAGAGCGAGCGAACAGTTAGGTATCCATATATATTTGTATTTAAAAAGAAACTAATGGGAAAAGAAGACATAAGCTCAAAGCAATGTTAGACAGTTGTCTACAGCGAGTCATCGATGTACGTGACAGCTTCAGATACCATGGACAGCATGTGCTCGAGCTTATGGAACTAGTTCATCAAATCAAACTATTTCATACAATTAAACTATCTCATGAAATGTGAACAACATTGAACTAATACAACAAATTAAACTAATTTATCAAATTGAACCAGTTCTAGTTCATCAAATTCAACTGGTTCATCAAATCGACCTAGTACAAAAGAGAAAGCTAGTCGAACAAAATGAACTTTGTTATCAAAATGAGCTGGTTTATTAAATTAAACTAGTTAATCAAATCCAACTGGGATATCAAATCGAACTAGTGTAACAAATGAAGCTAATTGAACAAAATTAACTATGTTATCAAATGAAGCAGTTTATCAAATTCAACTAGTTCATATCATTGAACCAGTTTATCGAATCCAACTAGCGCTTTTTAACTATTCAGTTACCTTATCAAATTGAACTGGTACAACAAATCCAACACGAACTAGCTCATTACATTGGACTAGAATTGGCTATCAGCAGTAAAGCAACGCGATATGCCCACTTACCTTCCGCTTTTTGGCTGGCATCAGCTTAAGCTTTAGCTTCGGCAACGTCTTAGACGTTCACTGATTTCGTGGCAGCTAATGGAGAATGGGGAATGGGCGCTTGGCTTTGAGCTTTGTGGGGAAGGGGGAGAGAGAGGAAGGGGAAGGGAGGTCAGCTGAGTGGCTGTGCTCGGCTGTTGGCTGTCTTGACTGTCGCGTCTGAGTAATTGGGTTTGGGGTTCGCTGCTCTAAAATTTGTAGTTCGTTAACGCGCGAGCTTAGCTGTTGTTGTTGTTGTTGCAATACGAGTCGATGCCTTTTGCCAATTTTCCTACCAAATTTTCTTATATTGATATATTTTATTTATTTATTTTTTTTTTTTTCGGGTTCTCTTTGTTGTTGTTGTTCGCTGTCGTCGTCGAATGCCGAACTTCTGCTGTTGCTTCATCCTCTTCCACTTTTTCTTCTTCTTATTGTTGTTGTTATTGCATTTTTTCAATTTTAGTTCTCTATATTTTTACGATGCTGGAACTACCCTTAATGATGCCGCGGAAGCTGCTCCTGCCGCTTTTCTTTTTATGTGTTTGTATGTCTGTCTGTATGTGTGCGTGTGTATGTGTTCGTGTGTGTTTTTGTGTTGCGCTTCTGCAAGTTGTTAGCTGGGCAAGCCAAAAATACCGCTGATCATGCGCTTAAAGTAGTTTTTAAGGGCCAACGCTCGACACATACAAACACACACACACACACACACACATACACACATACACACACACACACACACACACACACACACACACACACACACACACACACACACACACACACACACACACACACACACACACACACACACACACACACACACACACACACACACACACACACACACACACACACACAAAGAGAGCGAACGCGCGTCGTCTGCTGTCTGACCTTACCCGCCGCCTAATGCTGTGCTATGGTTTTGTTGTTGTTGTTGTTGCTTCACTTCCGCCTCATTCGACATCGATGCTCAGGTTGCGACTTCGCTTGGGCTTGCCTGGTTTCAATGGTCGCGCAATTGGCACAAGGAGAGAATATTAGTTTCTGTGACATGTCCTTTGGATCGAGTGTTGCCATACATGAGCAATGGGCGTGGCAAGTCGGGTACATACCATAGTTGACACAATTTTCAGAGTAAGAGTTTTTCAAGTCTCGATAATTTGATCACTCTTGATTATCTGGTACGCCTCATTGTGGCCGTGGCTAATTTATTAATAGGTTTCTAAACGAGTATTACGCAGCCATGTATGCCAGACTGCAAACGTTTTTACTTGTTTTTTTTTGTAGTCGTTGTAATTGAAGTCGAGTGGCCAGAAGGCCCCGGCGGGGGCAGCGGCGCTTGTGGGGTTGGGGATGGTTGGGTGTATCAGAAACTGCCCCTAACGACGAACGCGGCGGCGGCTTCTAATTTTACATTTTATTGTTATGCTCGGTTATAGTTGTTGCTTTACAATTTTTTTCTTTTCTCGTTTTTTAGGGTTCGTAAAAGGGTTGATTAGGAAGCTGCACACACACACATATATACACACACACACACACACAC
The DNA here is from genome assembly GCA_035045945.1 of Drosophila anceps. Classification (NCBI taxonomy): domain Eukaryota; kingdom Metazoa; phylum Arthropoda; class Insecta; order Diptera; family Drosophilidae; genus Drosophila; species Drosophila anceps. The sequence continues at coordinate 140,163 of JAWNON010000178.1, forward strand.
ACACACACACACACACACACACACACACACACACACACACACACACACACACACACACACACACACACACACACACACACACACACACACACACACACACACACACACACACACACACACACACACACACACACACACACACACACACACACACACACACACGCTCTCAGCGCTCAGCGTTCAGCGCTCAGCATCCTTGTCGCTGCCAGCTCCATCTTCTCTGCTCTAATGACCTTTGTATGCTTCGATTTTTGTTATTTTGCTTTGTGGCTGGCCTTTATGTTTCCGTTACCCTTACCCTTACCCTTACCCCTACCCCTATCCTTGACACTTTGACTAGAATTTCGCATTTTATTTCAGCTTATATGAAAATTATGAAATGCTTGCAATTGCTTCTAAAAAGACCACAATTCTATTTACTTTACGATGCCATAAGAAAGCGCAACCTCTGCCCCAACCCCAACCCCTGACCTTCTACCCTTACTTAGCTCTAGTTTATGCCCAAGACGAGTCTCGCATACCTGATGTCGACTCTGCCCAGCAATCAAATTTGATTGGAGACCAGAAATAGTTAATGTCACATAAAAGATATATAGATCTATATATCTATATATATTGTATATACTATATATTATTTGATATATCATATTTATAGCATCAATAAAATGTTGAAGCTTTAAGTCAAATGGAAATGGAAACATGCTTAAAAAAATATAAATATATAAAAAATTCATTTACCTTTGTTAGGCCTTTCCAAAAAAAAAAAAACAAAAAGCACTGAGCAGACAAAGAGGCAGAGAGAGAGAGAGAGAGAGAGAGAGACAGAACTGCAAAGAAGAAGAGCATAGTAAATAAGTAGAAAAAAACAAGTAAAATTGAAAAAAAATTTTAGCTAAAATAGTAAAGAAAATAAGAAAAAAATGAAACAAAATGGCGAAAAAGTTTTTTCTTTCTGCTTTGTTTTTACATTTTCCTTCTTTTTTTTGTTTTTCTATGTATTATTTTTTATTTATTTTTTTTAGGCGGGGCTGAGGGATGGGGGAGCTGAAGGAGGCTGCCTCTAAAGTTCGCGGCAAAGTTAAAATAAATTGCAAGTTGGCATTAGAGACGCACACACACACACACACACACACACACACACACACACACACACACACACACACACACACACACACACACACACACACACACACACACACACACACACACACACACACACACACACACACACACACACACACACACATACACAGAGATGAATGTTATTCAGCCGCCATATTAATGGCAATTGGGTGGCAAGTGTTGCGGCCCTTGCGGCATATGTGTGTGTGTGTGTGTGTGTGTCTGTGTGTGTGCGGTACATGAATATAAAACTTTATTTTTATTTATTCCCTTTTCTACTGCTCGCCCGCCCTCAGCTCGTGCCTCTGTTCATGCCGCGCGCCGCACGCCGCACCGCGCACATAAAGCAAAATTTATTAGAAAACATTTCATTCTCGTTCCGTTCCCATTCCCCATTCCCTCAATCCCCCATTCCCTTTGCCCATTCTCATTTTCCCATTCTGCTACCGTCGTCGCAGCTGGTTTTGACTGCGGCACCGACTCAAGCTACTTGCCGCAGCTTTTTCACTGCTCTGCTCTCTCTCTCTCTCTCTCTCTCTCTCTCTCTCTGTCTTTTTCTCACTCTATCTCTGTCTTGTTCATTTGGCTACTTCATCTTCTACTTGCGTTTTGCATGCTTGTTCGCAATTGTTGTTGTAATTGTTTTCATTGTGAAGGCAGCTGTATAAAAATAAATAAAATAAAAAAGGAGCCAAGCAAAAAACCAAAACAAAACAGTGGAAAACGGCACAAAAATGTGTGTGGCAACATCTTTAACGTCGGCTATGTCGGTGGCAGCATAGAATTATTGCCAAAGCGTTCGCCTTGCTACACCTCTGCCTGCCAGTTCCCGCTCGCCCCTGCCTCTGCCCCGAGCTAAGGCTCTGGCTCCGGCTCTGGTCCTGGTTCTGGGTCTGGCAACTGCCTAGCGCCTCGTGTCTGTTGAAGTCGGTTTTGCCTTTGTTGTAGGCGTAGGCAGCAGCTACAGCTACAGCTATAGCAGCGGCATTGGCAGCGACGTCGACAGGGGCAGCGCCGGCGAAAAACAGGCAACTAAACCCCAGATGGCGCACTACACAAAGTTATGATATAATTTGGATTTCTTTTCGCTAAATTGCTTGTTCCAACAATAAATATGTATTTATGTTTGGTCCCACTCTCTCTCTTTCTCTCTCTTTGTGTGTGTGTGTGTGTGTGTAACTCCTGGCTCTACCTCTCACTCTCGCAGTGTAGGTGTACACTAGTGTGCGTGTGTGTATGTGTTTGAAACTGTGTTTAAGTGTCTATACACACACAGACAGCTTCCAGCTGCTAGCCAGCCATAATATGGATCAGCAACAGAAACAGCAGCAAATCTACTTACAAAGCAAAGTAACAGACCGACGTAGAGACAGACAAACATACAGACATGATGTACGTGTACATATGTATGCATATGTATCAGCATAAGGTGGTAATTCTAGCAAAAATTCAAATTAGCTTCGTCTATTGGCAAGGAATTCGACAGATGGGATGAGAGAGATGTACATATGTGATGTATGTGCACATACATGATCTTCATAACTCGATGAAAGATCAATGTATGTTTCTTCTACCTAATATAAATATTAACGATCTTATTACATTTCATTGAAAAGAGAAAGAAATTCATTTAGGTATAACGTACATGATGTACATGCTTATGTACATGCATGATGTACATATCCATATGAAAGGGAATCTCACTCTTATTTCCTTTAAGCATTTACGTACTACACTTACAAATTGAAAAGCCTCAGATTCTATGAAAATAGACTAAGCGGTTTTTATGATGTATATGTACATACATATGTACATACTTGTAGATGAGGAGGAGGAGGAGGGGGAAAGTAAAACACATATGTAGCTCTAACTCTTTTCACTCTGTAATTTTAAATGAACTCCATCCATTAACTTTGAAAACACAGATGATGAAATACAATGTACATGTACATAGATATGTACATCATGCTATTCATCTCATCTTATTTCTGCTAATAATTAAAATGCATTTTATTTGATAAGGATATTTAATTCACATTATAAATCGATTCATGGATTTGGGAATTTTAGCTGAATAGCAGCAAAAGAAGATTGTATTCATTGATTACTCTTTGGGTTTTTGCTACTGTTGTTGTTGCTTTGAGCTGCGGCATTTCGTAATTTTTAGTTGAGCGCACACGTAAAATAAATAAATATATTATATGTACTCATACATATACGTACATACATACACACATACATACATATGTATGTACACAGAGGGAGGTTGCATGAGCTGAAGCAACCCCCCAACCACACCCACTCGAGCAATGTCGTTGCCAAAGAATGCCACAAAGTAATACAAAAGTGTGAGAAGAGAAGCGAAGAGAAGTGAAGTGAAGTGAAGTGAAGTGAAGGGAAGGGAAGGGAAGGGAAGGGAAGCAAAGAGAGTCAGGGTGTTTAAGAATATGAAAGGGGCGCAAGGCAACGCGACTGATTTACATTTTTAATTGTATGTGTAAAATGTAAAAGGCAACAACGAAAACAACAACATAGCACCAACAACAACAACAACAACAGCTAATACAAATGTTAGGTAATGCGACCTCTACGTCAGGTTTCCACTAAGACCAAAATCTCCTTCTATGGGTGAAATCAATCGAGCTGTTGGAATATCTAATTCAAATGAATTGGTGAACTAGTTCAATATGATCAGGTTGACAGAAGACTGAATCAAATTATTCAATCAATTATGATTCAATCAATTATGATTCAATCATGATTCGTAATTAATTACACAGGGATGAACGAAATGTTTTTTTGATCCATTCAGCTGTCCAGCTGAATAGGAAGTTCTTTGAGGAGTTACGACACGTTCAGGGTTAACTCAAAAGTGCATAAAGGGAACGATATAGTTAATGAGTTGCAATGGAACTATTGAACCAAATAACCAAATGGAACTAGTTCAGTTCAGCTGACCAATACGAAACATTCATGGCCAATTCTCAATTCAAGAACTGTTTTAAAAGAGAACTAGTGAATGAACGATATTGCTCGATACTAACTCGTAAAGGAACTATTGAATTAAAAAATCAAATGGAACTAGTTCAACAAATTGAACCAGTATTGGCAACTCCACATATGACAAAAATGACTAAACGTCTAACTGTTTAATAGGCATTGGGCGCTGAGGCTTGGCTACGTCATCGACATTGACGTCGCTGTCGCAGATGCTGCTTGGCAACGCGCGAGATTAAAAATTAGGCAAAAGGGTAGTTTAGCCTGTCACACACACACACACACACACACACAGATACCTAAGCACGCACATAAAGCCTGTATGTATATAAATTACAAGTACCCAAGGCAGTTGTTGTAATGAAATGAACACACACACATATATTTTTATATATGTATATATATACATATACATTTACATATATAGAATAAGAGGAAGAGAGAAAGAAACCCGCACAGAAAAACGCATTATAAAATGTGAGTAGTGTATGCTAATGGCAGACGCGCGCTTGGCATTGGCTTTGACGTTGTGCCCAACCACTGAGCCACCCTGCTAACCCGCACCCGCACCCACACCCGCTCCCGTACCCTCTGCCTTACCCCTGTCCATAGTCTTAGCCGCACTCCCCCAACTCCAGCTTCAGCTACAGCTTCAGTCGACGACCTAGCCCCGCTCTTCGGAGCACCCAAAACGCAAAGTAAAAATGGAAAATTTTGTTTTTTTACTTTTTATGCTGTCAGTGTGGAGACATGCGTGAGGGGGCGTCGTTTTGAAGGCTGGAAGCTGGGAGCTAAAGAAGCAACAGCTACACACAACACATTATCTAATGTATGTGTTTGTTTGAGTATGTGTGGCAGCCCCATTGCCGCTGCTGCCGCGGCTGTTGCTGCTAATACCGCAGCTCCAGTGCTTCGTAATTCTCCCTTTAGAACCGCCGTGCCCCACTCTGTTTTTAGCAAGGGTCGGCTGTTGCGTCTACCACACGTCGTTTGCAATTTTTCATTTTAATTTTCATTAGCGTTTTACTCGTTTTTTTCCTTCGTTGCGTATGTGCGGGAGTCTCTCTGTGTGTGTACTTTCTTTTTGCATATATTTATACATATATATAGAGAGAGAAAGAAAGAAAGAGAGAGAGAGAGAGCGCTAGAGACAGAATAAGAGAGAGCGAGAGAGATATAGCCAAAAAATGCGTAAGACCCATACCATCTAGCCCCTTACCAAAAATGCAAAACCGAAACAGAAACCGTGGCCCGAGCTACAGTTTGCGTCTTTCAGTTTCTCAAGATTGAATTTGAGTTTGAGTTGTGCTCGGGATTTTCCTTTTGCCTAAAATGGGGCACATGTACATCGCAATGATGTAATAAGCGTATGGGAAAAAGTAAAAAACTGCCCCCTCCATTCCCCTGCCCTTCTCAAGTAGTGTTCACTTGTCGTGGAGTAAGAGGGGGCTCATCAAGATGGAGCTGAGTTGAGGTGGAGTATGGAAAAGGGCTCAAATCAAGGCAACAAAACTTTGCGCGAGCGTAATTTTTCAATTTGGCAACGGAAATTGCCTAGGGAGGTGACACACACATACACACACACACACACACACACACACACACACACACACACACACACACACACACACACACACACACACACACACACACACACACACACACACACACACACACACACACACACACACACACCAATGAAGCTTGATATGTGTATGTGTGTTGCTGGCAAAACCTCTGGGATGCTACCCTTTCTTTGCGCGACTTTTACCTCAGCTGATGCTTTTTCTAATAATTAATTTAAAATTTTTTCTTTCAAATCGAGCGTCGTGTATGTAGCTCCCTAAACCCCAACACCTAAAGGCCTACTCAACTCGCGACCCTCCCCCAACTGCCCCAAACGTATGTACAAAAATATTGAAGTAAAAGCCTATAGCTATTAGCATGAGCTGCTCCACCGAAAATGGATAGCTCGTAACTTGATTCACCTAGTGCAGATCCTTCCTTGAGCGAAGATCTCTACAAGAAATACTCGCTTTTGCTACTTTCAGCTGGCCATTTTATTTGGCACCGGATACTGCTTGCCCAGTTGGGGTCACAGTTCAACAAGCATTTAATTAACTCCCCTGACATCTCAACCCTAAGCACATTTGCATGTGACTTGGCATTGGAGGTATTACTTGCCTAGCATGTGAGAACGGAATGTGATTGCGCTTGGTTAGACTTAAACCAAAAACGGGAAGGGGTTATCTGGCAAAAACCCTTAAGCCCTTGAACCCTTGCCCTCCGACAAAAAACTTTCAAATACCACAGGCCAATCATACACACAACTTAAACCACACACACTCACTTAACTTGGCTATTCCCCTTGACCTACGACTTCAACGCTGACCCCGCCTTCATGCTCGGCTTTTGCTGTTGCTATTGCTGTTTTTTGTCCCAAAAGCGATCGCTTCAAATGCGACAAAATAGTCAACAATTTATAAGGCATTATCTGCGACAACAACAGCAACAAATAAAACCAAATTTTCAAAGGGGCTGTCCCAACCCCCTGACAACACACATGCACATACACGTACACCCCTTGAAAAGTGCTTCGATTAAAACATGTCCTATTGCTGACAAATGCAAATGAACCAATCGACCAACTGGCTGACTGGCAGTCGAGCGTGTAAATAACCTTAACCCTTAACCCTGCACAACCCTCTAAGCATCTAACCCCCCTCTATGACCTCATGTGGCAAATCTTTGCCCAAACACTTAACGAGACACGGCCCAGACGCGGACACGGCTCGCCAATCCAACAACCGGGCAGACCAAGCAGACAACCCACCAGCCAAACAACAACCCGTTAGCCCGTTAAACCGACAACCCAACAGCCCAAACAACCCTTCCACAAGCTCGCAAACCTGTCTGACATGACATAAGTAAGTGATATCGCTCATGAGTCTTACTTCGCAGCCTTGGCAAAAGGGTCAAGGGTTAGTGTGTCTGTGTGTTCGTGTGCGTGTGTGGTAAAGCTCACGCATGTGAGTAAGGGCAGTAAGGGCAGGTCCGGGTCTGTGTACGGTTCCGTGTCCGAATAGATGTGAGTTGAATCTAACTGTGTCGGCCAGCTTTTCCATTTGTTTTCACTTACATTTTGACGGTTTGCCATTCTGTTTGCTTGTCAACAACAACGTTAAGTTTGTGCACGGAAGGATTTTCCTTATTGGCATACACACACATTCACACACACACTCACACACACTCATACATATTGTAATATGCAGTGCTAAGTTGTATGTGGATTCGTTCGTAAGAAAATCATAAAAAATTTCCATCCTATCGAACTCAACTAGCAGTAAACACACAAAAGAACAAGACAAACAGTTGGTCGAATGACGTATAGAAGCCCATAGAAACCAACTAGAGTGAGGGCTGCGAATGGGCGAAAAGATGCGAAGATGGGGAGGGGGCGTGGCAATGGCAATGGAGTTTGGCGAGAGACTGCGATGAAGACATACAGACAGAGAGACGTCTGTATGGCAGTGTGTGATAATTTGTTGATTTGGGTGCAAGTCGAGTGTATGTGTGTGCGTGTGTGTGTGTGTGTCAACTTGTTGCGTGAGTCGCCCTAAGGCGCAACACAATGGGAACTTGCTTTGTGGTAGGGCACACACAGCCAACGCAGTCACGGAGACGGCCAGTCTTACTTTGTGTGTGTGTGTGTGTGTGTGTACTTAAAGCCGGACGTCAAGAACTCACACACACACATACACTCATGTACACACATACTAAGACATTGTTTGGCTGTGGGTGGCAGGTCGTTGTGTTAATATATTCATTGCCTTGCCAGGCAGACCCAGCGACCCAGACCCGGACCCAGACCCGGAAGTAGTAGTCAGCAAGCCATAAAAACTTAAGAATACATACACACCCACACACACTCATACACACACGCAATCGCACACACAAAGTTAGACAGTCGCCAGGACTACGTGGAGGACATGGCAAGGAAATATTTTTTGGGCGCCGCGTCGAATTCACATATGCTCTTGACTGGTTGACACACTCTCAGGCATACACACACACATATACATATACACACACACACAGACACATATGTTACTGTTCAGGACTTTAGGACGTACGTTTGGCTAGCTGTCTGGCAGGGGCCTTACCGAGTGGGGGAATATGGGGCATAAATGCGAGTTGCTTGGCTTTTCTTCTTTTTTGGGCATGCGAGTGAAAGTGAGCCACGCGCCGACGACTTCACTTGCTTGGCCAATTGGTGTGTGTGTGTGGGTGCGAATGACCTTGGCCTTACTTTTGCTTCGCCTTGTCGTCGTCGTGTGTGTGTGTGTTTGTCGTCTGTAATTTTATGCGGATTATCATTACAAACAGACACAGGCAGAGACAAGACCCAGTTACAAATACAGCTACACGCACACATGGAGCAGCACACGCGTCAGATTGGCAGACAGGTAGACGCCCAGTCTGCCATTTAAAGGCCAGCTGCAAGGTCAAGTGAGTTGCCGGCTGTCGGCAAGGCCGACAACGTTAGCTGAGACAGACAGAGAACAAGATAAGGACAGGGAGAGAGAGAGAGAGAGAGAGAGATAATGAGAGAAATAGACAGAGAGAGAGAGAGAGAGAGAGAGAGAGAGAGAGAGAGAGAGAGAGAGAGAGCGAGAGGGAGAACGAGAGAGAGATAGAGGCAGAGGGAGAGAAAGACAGAGGCACAAGCCGGAAGTCAAAAGTCTGCGACAAACACTTGAAGTCCTGGGCATGGGCAAGCATTTTAATTTTCAATCGCAAAAAGTGGAAGAGAGAAAGGAGAGACGCAAACAGAATAGAAGTCAAGGAAAAACGTAGCAGCTCACGAAGCAGAGGAACACAGTAACGTTCTTTGGTATTCCTGCCCTCGCTCACTTACTCTTTTTCTCTCTCTCTCTCTCTCTCTTACTCTCTCTCTCTCTCTTCCTGTTCGTTACTCTGGGTGAATAATATTTGCTTGTTTGTTTGTTGGAAAACTCCTTCGATTCTTTATTTGTTTGAAAACTTCATTCGCATAGGTCCTTTGCCTTTTTGAGATACGAACTGCGAATTGCTTGGCTACCACAACCTCCAGACCGCTCACCGATTTGTGTCGACAGTCCAGTCCCCTGTTTCGCCCCCTTCCAGATGCTGGCATGTGGCACAGTTTCGCATTGTCCAAAATGAAGGTCATGGCTGTGTCTACAGTCTTGCTTACCAGACGCCAAGTTCTGTGTGAGGCGAAGCGCAAAACGTAGTAAATCCGCAAGACAAGCAGCCAAAGCGACCAAACCAAACCAAGCCAGACCAACCACCCACTCAGTAGAAAGGCTACCTGTTGCAGTTTAACAACCTGTCTGTCCCTGTCTGTCTCTGTCTGTCCTACCTTACCCTGTCCCTTCTGCCAGCTATAGTTAGCTGCACTGTAGCACTCTTTGCAAGGTGGTCAACTGTCATTACGCATACGCCCCATATTGCAAATTATGGCAATAACTTGCGTGTGCATCGAAATAAATATTACAAAACTCCTTTTCCACACAATCAAAATCAGATTTTATTAGTTGCGGCTGGGCTTATTGAAAAACTTTCCCAAACACACACAAAATCCATGAAAATGATTTACCAAAAATAGAAACCAAAATCAAGAGAGAGAGGGAGCTTTTTACAGAGGTATGAGGTTACAGAGACTATATGCATATGTGGAGAGTATAAAAGGCTCGACAATAGAGTATAAACGGTGTATATATAGGCGTACAAAGGATACATAGAGAAGATATAGAGACTATATAGAATATGTATGCAAATTGCATATAGTTGGTATAAAGGGGTTATACAGAGGGTATATAGAGGATATACAGAGGGTATACTGAGGCTATATTGGGAATATGTATAAAAGGTATATTGAGGAACTATGTTTGGAAGAGAAGGTGCAGGATACATAGAGAAGGTATAGAAACTATATAATATAGATATATCTGCAGGGTATAGAGAAGGTATAGTGGCGAAGTAAAGTGGGACCTAACGAAGTAATATGGGGCATATAAAAAGAAAATAGAAAATATATAGAAACAATTTATTTAAGCTTAAAGCGAATTGACTATTTGAATCTGTATGTGGCAAGCCCAGATAGTCAGTCAGGTGTGAGAGGTGGGCATGGCTTAGTGCGATGAGGCGTATTATGCTACATAAACGCCATATTTCCATTTTCATTTTGCATTTCTGCATTTGCCCATTTACCATGTACCATTTTCATTTCCATTTGAATTTATTTATAGCACTTGCTAAACTTTCTACGAAATTACATGCTACGAGAAAAAAATAAAAAATGAAAACAACAAAAATGATGACAGGCTGGCGCGAGGGCTGGGGCGGGGGCTGGGCGGGGGCTGGGGCAGGGACAGGGGCAGGGACAGAGGCACAACAATGGGGCAAAAAAGTATCAAAACTGACTTTTACAATTTACAATTTACAGTTTACACACATGCAAAACGAAACACAACAGAAAAAAGAAAATACAGTAAGGATAGAAGTATTCCTACACACATGTATAAAATGGGCCACAAAAAAACTCTATAATTATTTTAATACGAAAAGCAGAACAAAAACGCGGCTGCAAAGCCAAATTACATTAACAATGCAGTGAGACCCCCCTTCTCTCTCTCTCTCTCTCTTTCTCTTATCAGCAAAGTGGCGCTAATACTGAAACACATACATACACATGAGCTCATAATGTGGCTGCAACTGAGGCAGCAAGGCGAAAAAATACCGTGCCAAATAATATTATAATTATATTTAAAATGTTGCTGCCCTTAGCCCAGACCCAACCACCGACCCGCTCCCTTGCCCCAATCGCCTTTACCCAAAACACTATAAAATCCCTTCCACACCTTTGCTGCTTATGCCGCCCCTGCCTTGGACTCTGCAACTATGACTATGACTATGGGAGGCAGAAACAACAAACAAACAAAAAATATATATAAAACAAGTAAGTGTTCTGTGGGCGGGTATGCTGGGCTAACAGATACTATAAGTAGATGCTGAAGTATAATAAATCTGAATAAGCTGTAGAATCGAGTACGAGTAGCTACGTATGGAGTCTAGTTTTATATATATATATATTTCAAATGTGAAATCTCGAGCTTTGAGTGACAGACATGGTTAGATCATCGCAGCTCATCTCAACGAAAACTATGAATTTGGGTTCGTCATCATTCAGCCAATATACCCCTTTTTTAATTTCCATTGGTTTTCCAGTTATACAAAATATAAAAAACGAGAAAAAAAATATAATATCAGTAAATTTCGGGCTAAAAAAACTAAATGAGATTTTTTTCAACCAGGGCTAAGGCTTCTGTGAGCTTTTGTAAATATTTTTACCTTAGCCCGTATAACTCTCTGTTTTTGTCTCTGTCTCTTTGTGTGGCTGGTTCTCTGGACGTCGATTTGTTTGCCTAGTGCCCGCTGCTAGCTATAATGCTTTGAAACTAAGTATGAGTTTTCTAACTTTGTATTCGCGTAGCTTAAGCTGCATGCCACATGCGACATGCCACACAGCCTAGACAAACAAACAAAGGAATAAAGGATAGCAGGACTACAACTGTAATTATTGCATAAGTCGCGTTGCATCCGAAAATTACGTATACGTTCATTTAGTCTGTAGAAAAAAAGCATTTCAATTTGAGCCTGGCTGATTGATTGATTGATTCAATTATTGATAGTCTGACAGATTAAACGTTTGATTGATAGATTCAGTGAATAGCAGATAAGTTGATTAGGCGAATGATTGACTGACAGGCTGACTAGTAAACTGATTGATTGAGTGACTGAGGGAAAAGACTGACGGATTTAATGATTAAGTAATGAACCAAGTTTACTGATTGATTGAATAATTAATGTTTGACTTGACTAATTGTTTGATTGACATCTGATTGATAGATAAATTGTTTGTTTAACATACTGATTGTTCAGTGATTAATGAACTGACTCATAATTGAGATAAGGCAGTCTTAGTAATGGGTTGATTGATGGACTGATAGACTGACTGACTGATACAGACTGCTTGACCGACTCTAAATTGACTGACCGACTCTAAACTGATTGACCGATTGACTGAGTGGCTGAAAGACTGACTGAATTTATTGACTCTTCCCTCCTTCCCTTGTGATTGACAGACTAACAGACTGACTGACTTTCGACTGCCTGACTAATTAAACATGACTTCATTGGCTTCTGACTAACTTCTTCTTTTCCTGCATTAGTTTCTTTTCCTACAAGAGAAAAGAGCTAGCTAGGTAGCCAGCTAGGCCCAGCTAGCTTATGCAAAATAGTACTTGGTATACGTTATCAATAGTGAGCGTCTTTGTGTGTCTTTCTTTGTTGGCACAGTTGCGTTGGCGTAGTCAATGTCAAGGGATAACCTTCGTTAAACTGGTGACCCATCACAAGCCATATTTCTCATCTGAAATTGCCGCAGCGTTATCCATGAACCATGAACCACGATTATCGCTGAACCCTGATCGTCAAATAAATATGACTCTAAGACCCAGGTACTTGCGACGTAGATGCAATAAACTGAAATCTTAAACAAAAAAACAAACTCAAGAAAATAATTTCCTTACTCATTGTCCTCTCTCGTGAAGCCTATTCCAACTGTGTAAGCCACGCACAACTGTACAAGGGAGGGGGGGGGGGGGGGGGGGGGGGGGGGGGAAGACAAAGAATTGAGATAAAATAAATCTCATTCTACTCCTGCTACTGCTTGCTGCTCTGCCACACATAACTCGAACTCTTCGGCCTGATATCGATTTGAATACATAATAATTCAGCGAAACTTTGTATTACAATTTATTTAGTGCACAGCAAACAGCGCAGTTAGCAGCGCAGCTGCAGCTGGCAGCGCAGTCAGCGCTCTATCTCCCCTAACTGCCACGACTCCTCGCCCACTCTTCGGGTAGGCCATGCTAGTTGGCAATCTTCTATACATGTTCTTAAGTTATACTTTTGCCTACTTCTCCGCCTCGTCCGCTCCTTTACCACTCTCGTTCTCTCTCATTTTCGCTCTCTCTCGCTTTGCCTTTACCTTATTCCCCTATTCTTGCAGCAGCTGCTGCTGCTACTTTTTTTTTCGCGGGTTTGGGGGGGGGGGGTCGATGGGTGGGGGCATGTTTTGTGTGGGTGGTCTGTAAAATTTGTGTCTAAACGCAGCTCTGGCGGCGTCTGCCTGTGGGCGGGCCAACCAACCGTTCAATCAACACCCCATTTGGCTACCAGCAACAGCAACAACAACAAGAGCAGCAGCAACAGCATTGGCAATGAAGAAGACGTTGACGTCGCTGCTGGCGCTTTCGACCTTCAAACTTTGGCAGCAGCAGCAGAACACACACACAGACGCACAGTTAATGTATACACACACACATACACACACACACACAACGCCAGGCGCACACACAGGCACAGCAAACACTATTCTAACGTTCGCGTAGCTATAAAAATATTTTTTAACATTTCTCGCGGCGCGCGTACATTTTCTTTTTGGGTTTCCTTTTCATTCTCGCTTGCCGTTTTTACAACCCCAACCCTACTGCTGCTGCTGCTACTGGTTTATTTTAGGTATAGGCGAAAACTGTTAGAGCGCTGAAAAGTTTGCGTCTGTTTGCCAAGCAGCGGGCGAAGCAGCTCCAAAATTGTGCGGGGGTGGAGGGAGGCGGGAGCGAGTGGGGAGGGGGATAGGGGTGGTTAGCTGTTGCTGTTTTTTGTTTCGAGTTGAGAGTTGCCTCAACAACAACAACAACAGCGAGAAGAAGAAGAAAAAGTAGCGGCAGGCAGTCAAGCCACTCTCTTTCTCTCGCTCGGTCTTTTAATCCTATTTACACAAGAGAGCGAAAAAAAGCAGCATAATAATAATAATGATAATAATAATAATAATAATAATAATAATAATAATAATAATAATAATAATAATAATAATAATAATAATAATAATAATAATAATAATAATAATAATAATAATAATAATAATAATAATAATAATAATAATAATAATAATAATAATAATAATAATAATAATAATAATAATAATAATAATAATAATAATAATAATAATAATAATAATAATAATAATAATAATAATAATAATAATAATAATAATAATAATAATAATAATAATAATAATAATAATAATAATAATAATAATAATAATAATAATAATAATAATAATAATAATAATAATAATAATAATAATAATAATAATAATAATAATAATAATAATAATAATAATAATAATAATAATAATAATAATAATAATAATAATAATAATAATAATAATAATAATAATAATAATAATAATAATAATAATAATAATAATAATAATAATAATAATAATAATAATAATAATAATAATAATAATAATAATAATAATAATAATAATAATAATAATAATAATAATAATAATAATAATAATAATAATAATAATAATAATAATAATAATAATAATAATAATAATAATAATAATAATAATAATAATAATAATAATAATAATAATAATAATAATAATAATAATAATAATAATAATAATAATAATAATAATAATAATAATAATAATAATAATAATAATAATAATAATAATAATAATAATAATAATAATAATAATAATAATAATAATAATAATAATAATAATAATAATAATAATAATAATAATAATAATAATAATAATAATAATAATAATAATAATAATAATAATAATAATAATAATAATAATAATAATAATAATAATAATAATAATAATAATAATAATAATAATAATAATAATAATAATAATAATAATAATAATAATAATAATAATAATAATAATAATAATAATAATAATAATAATAATAATAATAATAATAATAATAATAATAATAATAATAATAATAATAATAATAATAATAATAATAATAATAATAATAATAATAATAATAATAATAATAATAATAATAATAATAATAATAATAATAATAATAATAATAATAATAATAATAATAATAATAATAATAATAATAATAATAATAATAATAATAATAATAATAATAATAATAATAATAATAATAATAATAATAATAATAATAATAATAATGTAGAGTCTTGTGTATAGAAGGAGCGCATGCACGAAATATAGCCAAAAACAGAAGCCAAGAAAAAGACGAAACAGAAACAGAGACTGCACCAAGAGCAAAGGCAAGAGCAATGTATTTGAAACTAAACTGCAAAATAGAAGAAGCTGAAGAGCTGCTACATACATATACATACAGATGTGAAGGGTAGGGTATGCCTGGCCGGCCCTCTCGACTCAACTGAACATTAAGTTAACGGCAACGGCCTCACTCAGCTTTCCTCTCCACTCAGGCCTCTTGCAACATAAAGAAAGTTGTAACTATGAAAATTTTATAAATTCCGCAGATTTTCTGGGCGCTAAGAAAAGCTTTGGGCTATGGCAATGGCAAATGGCTGATGAGACGCCCCTAAGCAGCATTTGAAAAAGCGGGTTTTTAGAGAGGCTATATAAAGCGAGAGAGAGAGAGAGAGAGAGAGAGAGAGAGGGACTTTGTGTGGGGTAGGGCATACTACACTCACTATATAAGCCAGTTAGTTGGCAAAAGTTCTGCTGAATGTTGGGGCCAAATGACAATGGGGCACTCGAGGGGCGTTGCTTTGATGGTAAGTATTTCTGTTTATTTAGTTGCTTCACAGAGTTAGAGCTAGAGCGAAAGAACGTTTAACAGGCCCACTTGTGTAGTGCAGCCTGATTCCACATGAATGTGTGAAGAGGCGATTGGGTCGAGTATGTAGAAAAGGTTTACAGCAGACTGAGTCATGATCGCCGACAACGAGGGCAAACGCATGTTTGCTCTACAGATAACTGTGGATCCGGGAAACTGGAGTGGCATACCCTCACTTATCATATACTTAGCGAGGCAACCTCGACAGCGCGATAAAAGTATAGCAGCTGTAAACAGAGTGATTAAAGCTAAATAAAGTGTGGATCATCTAATATGACGCATAACTAAAGCGTAAAGAGAGACAGAGAGAGAGAGAGAGAGAGAGAGAGAGAGAGAGAGAGAACGAGAGAGAGAACGAGAGAGAGAACGAGAGAGAGGTAAGAAGGAGAGGGGAGAGAAAGGGGAGAGCGAGAGAAGGAGACAAAGTGATAGTGAGAAAGAGAGAGAGAGAGAGAGAGAGAGAGAAAGAGAGGGAGAAAGAGAGAAATTCAATGATAGAGAGAGGTAGTAAGAGAAAGAGAATGATAGATGATACATAGATAGATAAACTAGCACAGACTGAGGCAAAGAGAAAGACAGGGATAAAGAAACCGAGAGAGAGTGAGAAAATGAGATTTTCTGTTTTAATAACTTATAAAGCGCATTTGCTTTTGGCATTCGCGTCGTCGTCCGATTACTTTGAATATATATAGAAAGTCGGTGAGGCCGAGACGGGGAAGCACGAGAAGAGGAAAACTTTTTTTGCGCTTTTTGATTATTTAGAGTTTATTTGATTAACAAAAAGCGCCAAGCAAAGCAAACGAAAAAAAAGAAAGAAAACAAACGACAAATTCAATTAAACTTAATAAGGATGTCGCGACGTCTTCTACTCTTGTTGCTGTTGTTGTTACAGTTGTTGTCGTGGACGCTTCCTTGAGCAATTGAATTACATAAAATTAGTTGAGCAAATGAAGTTCAGTTCAGTTCAGCTCAATTCACTATTTTAGCCAATAGAAAATATGATATGCGCTCCATTAGCAAAGAAAATATTTCAAGGAATACAAATGTTATCTTGCCACAGCCACACATCTCAACTAAAATTTTCTCCCATATGAAGACCCTGCTCTGCTCAGGATTCAATTGCTATTATTATCATAATTAAAATCAAACAATGATGAATTGTTTTCGTGACTACCATTTCTCATCATAGTCCTTATTATCATTCTCATTATCGATTTTATTACCATTTTCTTTATTACTATCATAACTATCAGACTCATTATCATTATCATTACTATCATTGACACTATCATCATCATCATTATTACTGTCGTCAATCTCATTATTATCGCTTCATTATCCAGATTATTATAATCCAAAATCATTATTATCATCATTGTCCTTTTATTTCTCATCATTAGTATTATCATCAGTATGCCCATTATTATCATAGCGACTAGTCTCATGACTAGTTACTATAATTTTCACTATCCTCATCATCATTATTATCAGCATTACTTTAATCAGCGTCATCATTAAAATCCTCATTTTGTATTGTAATTTATAATTTATACTAATAGCCTAAGTCTGATGTTGATAATAATTAGATAGCGATTAGCACAGGTGAGCTGATGACTGAATGAGTAGATACTTTAAATCGAGTAGATCCTGATCGAATTCTTCAAATCTAATCCAGCTCTCAATAAAGCTTATCATATACCATGTACACACATACATACATATTTATATACAGTTATATATATATATATATATATTTGCAGTTTGTTATCTGAGCTCTGCGTTGGCAAACTGCAACTAAGTCGACGTCGTCTTCTACTTCTGCTGGCTCTGGCTCTTCCCTTCTATATAGTTTTTCGTTTGTACTCTTTACAATCAGATACCAACAGCAACAGCAACTAAAATTAGGAGAGGAGCAGTAATGGTAGCAGTAAAAACTGCGAAAAAATAAAAAAAAAAAACAAAAACAAAAATCGATCGATAATTTTTAATGTAGTCGTGTTTCTTTTTAAGCGTTCGCTGTACCTTTTCGACTGCCACCGCCGCTGTCGCTAATTCCGTCGCTGCCTCTGCCACCGTCGCCGCCTCAAGTTTTTCCTATTCCTTGCTCAGTTATCGCTTACGGTTCGGTTCGGTTCTATCTGCCCCCGCCCTTCTTCGTTGACTGGGGTTATTCCTTCTTTTTTTTTGCCCATTTTTAATATTTACCCAATTCATCAAAAAATAAGTAATTATAAACTTTTCAGTTTTTCTTCTTCAACCGTCTTGCGTCTGCGTCGCTCTCTCTCTCTCCCTCTCTCTCTTTATCTCTCTCTCTTTCTTTCTCACTCACTAACTCTAGCTCACTCACTCACCCACTCGCTCTGTGTGTGTGTATAAAAACGCTTTCCTTGCCCTTTTCCTGGCTGTGCAACTTAAACACACACACACATACAGACACACTCGCACACCCTCCTCTCGCCCCTGCAGCTTCGCGTCGCGCGCAAAGTAGAAAAAAATTGGAAACAACCCCGAAAAAAAGAAAGTTTTTGTTGTATAAGCGAAAAACTAAGCTTCTATTCAAATTCTACGCCATCGAGTGCTTCGCTTTTATTATTCATTCATTCCATTTTCAGCATACACCACCCCCTATCCTCCCCCCTACCCCCCTGGCTTGGGTACTTTTTGTATTTTTGGCACAAGCACGAAAAAAAAGATGAAAAATGTTAAGAAAGAGGAAAGTTTCCGATTACAGCGTTTGAGATGGAGGCGCGAAGAAGCACAGGGAGAGAGTTGGGGATAGGGGGTGTTGGGGATGTAGGGTTGGGGGTATGTAACTGTGTGTAGATGACTTGTGGAGGCTTTGGCGGCAAGTGATATCGGCTGCCATCGAATGCCTGCTGGGCTGCGCTGGGCTTGGCTGGGCTTGGCTTGGGTGGGCTGTATTGTAGGCCCAGCACAAAGCAAGCACTAGTCCTTACACATACATACACTCACACACACACACATACACACACATATATATACATATTTGCTTTCTTTTGAGCATAAGTAAGAATATATATAAAAAATTTTGCGATTATGAATTTGAATAAAAAGCGATACGAAGCCAAAAGTAAGTACGCAGCGAGATGATGCTGTTGCTGCTGCTAGTTGTTGTTGTTGTTGCTTGGATTTAGAAGCAGAGCTTCTCAGCTGCAGCTGGTTGCCTGCGCCCCACCTGCTGCTCATATATATAGTAATAGTGAGTGAGTGTGTATGTCTGTGTGTAGGTATGTCTAACTCTCTCTCTCTCACACAGATACATTTGATTTCATCGATGTTTCATAATTACAATCAATATTCAAGATTTTGGAGCAGCCTCGAGAGCTTGTTTGCTATAAGAATGTATTTGTAGCTTAGACACACACACACACACACACACACACACACACACACACACACACACACACACACACACACACACACACACACACACACACACACACACATACACATACACACACACACACACACACACACACACACACACACACACACACACACACACACACACACACACACACACACACAAATATGAGCTAAGACATGAGCTACGAGCTGCCAACAAGCTTAAGAAGCAGTTGCTACTCTAAGCGACTGTGTATATCTATGTGTGTGTGGGGTGTGTGTGTGTGTAGTCAGTGAAGCCTGCTGCTGCTGCGGTTGCCAAATGTTTAAGCTAAGGATTAATACTTCTTTTTTAGAATTTTATACTTATACAAAAGAAAACACACACACACACACATATAATATATATATATATATATATATATATATATATATATATATATATATATATATATATATATATATATATATATATATATATATATATATATATATATATATATGTTTGCGTAGCGCTGTGTGTGTGTAAGTACATAATAAAAAATGAAGCAGTAGAAGCAGCGTCAGCAGCAGCAGCAATATGCGTTTGTAGCAAGAAATCCTTGTAAGCAGTTTTCACTTCTGCCTGATTTTCTTCTTCATTTTTTTTTGCCTCTTTTCATTTTTCCACTTTTTCAGTTTTTTTTTTTTTTGATGTTGCAGAAGGACGACAAGGACGATGCTGAAGAAGCGCGCAAAATGATGAATAGAGTTACTCAAATACAACGCGCAGCCTTCAGTGCCTGGGCGTGGGCTTGGGAGTGGGGAGCGTAGCATGTGCAAATGCGTAGTTGAAACATGCTTAAAAAAAATTTCTATTACATCTTTCAAATGAAGCTTTCGCATGGTAGGGGAACGAAGGGAATTTGGGGGCGCGGAGAGGGGTTATTGGGGCTGCAATAACTTCTAGTTCACTTTTTTAATATTGTTTGAATTCAATGGATGTAGCTGCTTACACACACACACACACACAGAGAGAGAGAGAGAAAGAGAATTGTGTGTATGCATAATGAGAAGAAGAAGAAGAAGCGCAAATGCTTTTCATTACAATTTTTGCTTTCAGACATTTGACATTCGTGTGTGTGGTAAGACTGTGTGTGTGTGCGTGTGTATGTGTGTGTATATATATCACATGTATTTGTGATTGATAACTCTTGACAACACACACACAGAGACAGAGAGAGAGAGAGAGAGAGAGAGAGAAAGAGAGAGACAGAGAGAGAGAGAGACATATTGATATACATCAGCATTGCAATTGTCTGTTTTAGTTCAAAAGTAGTTTATGAATTTAACGACTTATCAAAATGTGTTCAGTACACAATGCAATTCTATTGTTCTTAAACTATTTCAAGTAAATACGATTGACGTTTTCCATCAAATTGAACTAGTTCATAAATTGAGCTATTATATGATTGAACTGGCAAACGAATGATATAGTTATATTTGATTAGGTCCTAATGCAATTCTTGAAGGTTCAAATTGAACTAGTTCAATTTTATATGACAATTTTTAGAAGCGCATCGAGCTGAACAATCATTATACAATTGAACTAGTTCATGGATCGAATAAGGCTAGTTCACAAGTTAAGTTAGCTCACCTAATCCAACTGGCCCATTAAATTGATCAAGTTCAACTAGTTTATCAAAATAATATTACAGTTCCTTCCAAATTGAATAATGAATAATCAGAAATTAATAATTATTGTTTATATTGCTGATGTCAGCAGTATTCAGTATTTCAGTATTGATTTAATACGAAAATATATAAACTGGCTCTGACTTACGTCAGCTGCCACGCCCACGCACAGAATTGAGGGCAGCTGCTCGACTAGCTGCTAAAAAAGTTAGCAAGCACACATCTTTTTCTCTCCCTCACACACTCTGCGTGTGTGTGTGCGTGTGTGTGAATGTGTGTGTGAAAGTGAGTGTGAATTTTGATAAAGAGCAGTTTGCAGCGAGTATTTTTAACTTATGTCGATTTTTTTTGCAGTTGTTTTGCACAGCGTCCAGTGAACTCTTGTCTTATCGGCCAACAAGCGTTGGCGAGAGCCAAGCAAGAGTATGAAGCGGGGAGTATGATCAATATGATCGGTATGATCAGTATGATTAGTGATCGATAATCGGTGATCGGTGATCGTAGTTTACTGTGATCTGGGCGATTGCTAATTGCAGTTAGTGTTGAGGTCACTCACACTCACACACATACGCACACATTGTTTAGTATTCATAATCGTGCACATGTGTTTGTGTGTGTGTGCTCGTGTGTCAATGCCACGCAAATCGCCGAGAAGTTAAAGTCAATGCACTTTTCCACACGCATTTGGCGGTTTCGCCCCGCGTGAATCATTTTTTTGGTTATTTGTCTGGCTATGCACTGCCAGCTTCTAAGCACCCTGTATCGCACACACACACACACACATTGTAGCAACCATGCCAAAATAAAAAGCTTTCGCCTACGTGCGTGGCGAATGAGAGCGACGAAAAAAGAAACTGCAAGCGCTCGCGCTGCCCATCTCGCTCTCTCTTTCTCTGTCGCTCTCAGTGAGATCATCGGCAGTTCAGATACTTTGTGTGTGTGTTGGTGTGTGTGTGTTGGTGTGTGTGTGTGTGTGTGTGTGTGTGTCTGTGTGTGTGTGTGTGTGTGTGTGTGTGTCTGTGTGTGTGTCTGTGTGTGTGTGTGTGTGTGTGTGTGTGTGTGTGTGTGTGTGTCTGTGTGTGTGTGTGTGTGTGTGTGTGTGTGTGTGTGTGTGTGTGTGTGTGTGTGTGTGTGTGTGTGTGTGTGTGTGTGTGTCTGTGTGTGTGTGTGTGTGTGTGTGTGTGTGTGTGTGTGTGTGTGTGTGTGTGTGTGTGTGTGTGTGTGTGTGTGTGTGTGTGTATGTGTGTGTGTGTGTGTGTACGTGTGTATGTGTGTGTGTGTGTGTGTACGTGTGTATGTGTGTGCGGCAACTATCGCTCTTTGTGTTTAAGTTGTTTGCTATCTTTCTACATCACCGTCTTTTGCCTCTTCCTCCTCTCCATCTCTCTCTCTCTCTCTGCCTGTCCGTCTCTGTCGCCTTGGCCATGACGCTCGCTCGGGTCAATGACTGCCAAAAAAATAAAAAAAAATATTTTTTGACTTTTGAGCAGCAGCAGCAAAGCTGAATAGCTGCAGTTGTATATGCATGTGTGTGTGTGCAAAAGGCATACAAGTGTCGTTCTTGTTCTGGTTATCGTTTCTCATTCTCATTCTCAGTTTCATTCCGCATTCCCCCGCAGTCGCTGCTGCTGTCGCCTATGCTGTTGCGCATTTATTTCGTAGGCGTTTGACACTGCACAGCAACAACAATTGTAAGCATGCATATATGTACATACGCATATACATTCATACATCATATCTCTATACATACATACATATGCATACATATACATATATATAGATTGCTCTACATTTGTATGCCAAATATTTCGTAGTCTTGCTAAATTAGAATGGCTTCTCTGTCGCTGTCGCTGCCGCTACCTCTGCCGCCGCCGTCGCTGCCATGTATTGTTGCTGTTGTTGTTGTCATTTAATACCCGAAATTCTAGTCTAACCGGATACAAGGTTCGTTGCATTATTTAGCATTGTTTGGGCCCTTGCCTTTCCTGGTACGCAATATTTTTTCTGTTCTGTTCTGCTCCCAAACAATAATTTTTTGCACCAAATTATATATCTATATATATATATATATCTATATATATATATATATCTATATATATATGTATATATAGAGATAGAGAGAGAGAGAGAGAGAGAGTGAGAGTATATATGTATATATATTGTCTTGCCAGAGAATTTAAATTCGTTGCGCGCTTTGTCTTTCGACCACATATCCTAAGTATATCTACATAAATATATGCATACATATATTAAATATGCATTTGCTACAGATCTATTTTGATCTATTTATAAATATATAGAAATATAGATCTGTGTCTTCCATTAAGAAGACTTCATTTGATGGAGCACTTAAGTAACTTCTCTCGCATGTTTATCTATCTATAGTATCTATATACTAGCTGTTATCTACATATATATTATCTGTATACTGCCTATACCACGTATATACAAACTATCCATATATAGCTTTTATTTTACCTTCTATATCTTTGTAATTTATATTTATAACTACGATTAGGTTTCGTTCGACAGCAAAAGCATTTTTCTTGCACAGCTCTTCTTAATCTTTCATCTTAGCTTGACATAGATAACCTCTAGCTAGCTTCGATCATGCAATAATTTAGCATGGTTTTTAAATACAAATATAAATTTCTATATACATTTCTATATCTTCTCGATTCTAATGGAATTAGCTAAATAAATTGTATTTCGTCTAATTTAGATATCACGTTGCTAAATCACACACACAGCTAGATATTTGTATGTATGTGTCTGTGTGTGTGTGTGTGTGATCCAAGTACTTGGCAATTACTTTAATGGGCAAGGCCCAACAATTATGTATGAGCACAATTTTTTGCTTGGATGCAGCGCATTTCATACTAGCCTTCCTTTCTCTATCTCTCTCTCTTTCTCTCTCTTTCTCTCTCTCTCTATCTTCAGCTCTGTTTCGTGCTGATTACTAATCCCTGATCATTGATCTTTGATTGTTGATCATTGGATTGTTGATTAAATGGACGCACGGACATAGACATCACACAGGTGAGCTCAGCTCGATCAGGATACTAGTTTGACATAATCAAAATATGGAAATCTCTCTAGAAAAAGGCTAAGCTAAAAGCATTGCTCTAACTTCTGTTGCTCTTACTGCTGCTTTGTCATGCCCCTCATCACCCTTACCTAACCTTCTTTCTCCACTTCCTTTGCATTTGTCTTTGCCCTTAGCCCCTGCTGGGCATTTTCTGTTTCTGCTGCTTCTTCGTCATCGTCGCATAAGTAATTTGCTATTTTGTATTTTTTTTTGGTATGCATGCTGTGTGTGTTAGTGTGTGTGTGTGTGTGTGTGTTGCAAGTTTCGGGTTTTTATTTTTGTGCGCTTTTTGGCAACTGCACACGCGTTGTCTCTCTCCCACCCCTGCCCTCGCTATCTCTGGTGCTGCTGCGCTCTCTTTTGATGCCTTTTCTGCTCTCTCTAACATCTTGAAGATCGTCACACACACACAGAAGAATCTCTTGCTGTTGTTGTTTTGGTTTTTGGTTCTGCTTTTTGGGGGCTTTTGTTTGGTTTCAGTTTTGTGGGTCATTGAACCGGCCGTAAATTTCGCTCTTGCCTAAAAACAAAAAATTGCAGTCAATTTAACTGCGAACAAATTGTGTTTTTTGCTCTTCCTCTTTTTCTTATGTTCTTTGCCTGGAATTTGTGTGATTCCGAGCTGGTTCTGGTTCTGGTTCTGGTTTTGATTCGGAATTCAAATTTGGGCTCGAGTCGGTTTTGTACTGTACTAAGCAGAGCTGAGCTGAACTGATCTGATCCCTGTCTCTCGTTCTTCTTCTGTGTTGAATCGATCAGGTCATAGATTTGAAAGTACAAACCTAAAACTTGTCTATGGGATTCGAATAACTATTTAATCAGTGGAGCAAGTGCGTAGCTTTGTTAGTAAATAACGGCCAGGTGAATAGCAAATAAGAAACAACAAAAAACAAGCAAATGGGGAGTAAACAAAAACGAGTAGCGATCAGAGTAATGAGAAACGATCAGATGAGTAGAAAGTAAAGTAGTAAGTAAGTGATATAATGAGTAGCGAGTAGCAAGTGACGAGTGACAGCTAAATCAACAGCTGCCTAGCAGTAACTGTCGTGTCGAAAGCAAGGGACCACATATATTTATACCTCATGATTTCAGTTAAAAAGTACAATCGATTAAAAAGTAATGACTGGCGACTGATGATTAAGGAGTACCAACGAATGACGAGTGACGAGCTACTAGTAACGAGTAATGAGTAGCATGGGATGAGTGACAATTAGGATTGGCAAGAAGCCAGAATCGTTTGCTAATAAAAGTGTTTCTTTATATCGTATTATGAATTTATATTAGAATGAATTCATCATGAAGCAAGCGAAAAAAATAGCGAGTGACGAGTGAAAGGAAGGAGCAAGGTTGTAAAAAGGGCAAACGCTTGTGTAATTGCTGCAATGAGTTTCAAGCAGCGTTGCAGTTGAAATAATTAAATTAGATTGCTGGCAATTACACACACAAAGACCACATAATTAAATGAGAGCTCGTTTGGCATAGAGGGAGGCTTAGAGGAGATACACACACACACGCAGCTAGCGTAGGGTACATTTTTATTGCACTTTTCTATCATTTCATTCAATTTGCGATTAATTAATAAGCAGCGATTTAGCCAACAAATGCAAATTGATATAAAATAGCACGTATTAGTGGTTGAAACCAGACAAAGTGTGTGATAGAGAGAAAGCTGCCTAAGTTGGCGTTTGGCTAAGTAAACACATAAACAGATCCTACAATTAGGCCATCAAATTGAGTGAATGCCAACGACAGCGTTTGCCTTGTTTAGCAATTGACTTTAAATAAAAAAAAAGGAAAAATGAAAATATAAAAAATGCGCTCTGCACCTAGCAAAGGCACAGGCCCTGCAGCGTCCTGTGACTGCGCTCAAACAACTTTGTTGACTCTGTCTATGTTTACATTCTTCTTTTTTTTACTTTTGCTTTTGTATACCCTGAGATGGAAATGGAACCGGGGTAGATTGACTGCTAGTCAAGACCTTATTGGGCAGTGGAAGGCAATGCGCAATCCGATCCAATCTTCAGTAATTTCAACAGCCAGCTTTGCGAGCTACAAAGCCTATTGACTTGGAAACCAAATGCCAAAGAAGTTTTTCATTTGTTCTATAAAACTAATCTCTAGTTCAACATGTTAAAGCATAAGCATATGTTATTATAAGCACAAGATATCATCTTTGGTATTCATCCGTCCTTAGACTACTCGGCGCAGATTATGTTTATATCAGATTTAGAAAGTCTACCTAGTTCAGGGTATTTGCAAGTCCAGTACTCTCGACTCGAGTGCACTTTTCTTTTTTTTTTGTAGCCTGCTTTTGTGCTGCAGCTAGAACTGGAGCTAGAGCTGGAGCTGGAGCTGTTACATTGCACGAACAAAGGCTTGCGTGGAGGTTGTGTGGCTGTGGGACTAGGGGTTTAGGCAGAAACTGCTCTCGGACGACCGCAGCACATGCCGCATCCTGGACTAACAGGACTATGGACGAGTCTAACGAGAGTACGAGAAGTTTTTCGCGTTTCCACGTGTTAAACGTCGTTTTAGTAGTTTTCTACGCAATGTGGATGTGGATGTGGATGCTGAAGGGCCGCTTCCCTCGATCCCCCTTTCTTACACACTCTCTCTCTCTCCCTGCCTCTGTGTGGTCTTTTTTGTGTTGTGTTTGCTGGGTGTGAAAAATGATAGAGTAAACGCTTTTCTTATTGTTTTTATAACTTTGTAATTTCTGACGCCAGCAGCCGAACGGCAACGGCAATGTGTAATAGAGATTATGGCGCGCGTATATATATAGACATATTTCATAGATTTCGATTTAAATGGGCTTAAAATATTAAATTCTAATTTGAAAACATTTGTTTTGTCTATTTCCAGGCCTTGCTTGAACTTGGCAGCAAGTCAATCGATACACAGGCGCAATCCGTTGGCCCATTCTCTGGGGACAAAGGCACAAAAAATACGCTGGAGCCTTGACTGGTCCCATGGTCCATATATATATATATATATGTACAAACATATATATATATATATATAGATATATATATATATATATACATATATATAATTTAAAATTCATACATAATAATACATAATATATATATATATATATATATATATATATATATATATATATATATATATATATATATATATATATATATATATATATATATATATATATATATATATATATATATATATATATAATACATAATACATAATATATATATATATATATATATATATATATATATATATATATATATATATATATATATATATATATATATATATATATATATATATATATATATATATATATATATATATATATATATAATACATAATACATAATATATATATATATGTATTATATATATATATATATATATATATATATATATATATATATATATATATATATATATATATATATATATATATATATATATATATATATATATATATATATATATATATATATATATATATATATATATATATATATATATATATATATATATATATATATATATATATATATATATATATATATATATATATTATGTATTATTATGTATGAATTTTAAATTATATATATTATATATATTATACATACATTAATATTTGAGTTATTGTTTTATTTATTAATTTAAAAATAATAATAAATATTTACTTAACTATAGTCTTTGCTTAGGCAAAGTTCAAATTAACCTTTTTTTTAGAGTTTTTAGATAGTATAAATTTATCTCAAAATAAAATATTGATTTATTAATTAAAAACTTGTTTTTTTTTTGTTTTTATTTGGCTGGAAAATTTACTTTAAATAATTATTTTTCATTTTAAAAACTGAAATATTTTTTTTAAAACAATTTTTTTTAATAGTCATTTATCTAAAATCAAATCTTAACGAAAAATAATAAAAATATTTGCTAAAAAATTTATTTGACTTATTACAATTTTAATACGTAAAGTCTTTGATATATTCTAAATTTTAAAATTTGTTTCAGTTCTCGGCAATCTAAATTTTGATATTTGTTTTATTCTAGGAAGTTTTGGAGCTTTTGCAACTGAAAATCAAAACACAAGTTTCAATTTTAGCTCACTTTTAATATTTTTGGTTATTTTTTTCTAAAATATTTAAGAATTTTTATTATCTAATTGACAAAAATCAAGCTAATCTAGCTATCTGTCTGTAAAGCAATTTCGTACAATCTTCCAATTCTAGCATCCTCTTCTAATATTGCTAGCGTCATCTGAACTCTTTTTCCGAGCTATAAACATTTGAGTATCATATATGGAATATTAGGAGATATTGTAAATGAAAAGTTCCTATTTGTTGTTCTGTAACAGATAAAAATGATTTTTTTTTTAAATGTTTTTTTGAAATATCTGAAACTAGAATTTGTATTCATCAAACCCTTTTTGGAATTTAAAAAAAATAACCTTTTTAAAAACGAAATAATATCTGTTGAAATTGAGTTTCTTTTGGGTTAATGAGGCGCAAGGGCGAGAGTGGGCCTTGACGATATCAGATAAACTGGCGATATCTGGACAAAACAGAAAGAGTTTTTAAATGCATCTCAAAGTATGTGAAAGTATCTGAAACTCTCTCAAAGTATCCGAAACTAGCTCTAAAAGTATCTTAAAGTATCTAAAAGTATCTCAAAATATCTGAAAGGAGCTGAAAGTATCTAAAAGTATCTCAAATTATCTGAATCTCAAATTAAAGTATTCTAGTATCTATATTAATATATATTTTTTTGTGCAATAATTGTAGTAAAATAAGACAATTTGAATCGGAGGTCTTAAGAATTTCCTTTGGTCATGTACTTACGTTAGATGTGCGTCGAAACGGAAACGTAAATGCAAGTGTTAAACGGAAACGGAAATTGGCAAAAGCTTACTTACCTCTCGCAAAGCTGCTTTGAGCCAGATCTTGATGCTGGTTCGGATTCAGATCCAAATTAGAGCTTAGAGCTGGCAAACAATTATCGAATGTTGCTGTTGCTTTTTAGTTTTTCAATTGGGCGGGAGCGGCTATAATAGATAGTCCATTTAATAGAGAGCAAGCAACAGAGAGAGAGAGAGAGAGAGGGAGAGCGAGACACTTGAGAGACACTATCTTTCTGTGTTTGTATGTTTTGTTTAGCTTCACCTTATGGTTGTTTGCAGTTCACATTTGGCAATCAAACAAAAAAAAAAAAAACAATTGTTTCTCTTGGCACTTGAACAAGAAAAAAAAAATTTGATCGTCGCGCGTTTTGCCGCCTTTTTCAGTTTTTTTTTTTGATTTTTTGTTTTTAGTTTTAGAAATGGTAACTTGTCCACTGGTAAGACTCAAAATTGTTAGTTTGTTGCATGTTGCTGCGGCAAGGACTTGGAATGTCAAGCAAATCCTTTCAAGTCTTGACTTGCTTCTGCTGTATTGTCTGTTGGTTGTTCGTTGATTGTTTGTTGGTTGTTTGTTGGTTATTTGGCTGGTTTGGTTTTGCTTTTGGCTCGGCTCGATGCACGTCCAATCCGATAGCTAACTGATGTTCATCTAAATGGATCTGAACTATTCGAATATAATGTTGCCCAGGAAAACTTTTTTTGGGATCAGTCAGTCGTCACTGACGTCGCAGCCGGCGTCGTCGTCGTCTGTCTCTCGCGGTCTCTCTCTCTCTCTGTCTCTCTGTCGCACATGTGTTGAGTTGTTGCAGTTTTCAATGCTCCAACGGCAAAGTACGTTCTGAGTTGTTGCTGCGGGGCTTGCACATAATATGCAGGCAACATCATAATGAGCATCGTCTCATCATCATCATCATCAACATGGGCATCATCATC